>JAGKRZ010000421.1:0-19908 GCA_020002355.1 Intubia oerlemansii
CCCCCCCCCCCCCCCCCCCCTCCCCTCCCCCTTGTCGTCCCTGTCTTCCCTGTCTTCCTTGTCTTGGACCCATCATGGAACAGATGGACCAGTTGCAGCCGTCCCGCGGCCGCTCTCCCGTCCGCGTCGATCAGACTGCCGTCGATATAAAGGCTCATCACTCCCCGTCTCCGTCTCCAGCTCTTTTTGATGCCAATCTCCACGCTACCGCTTCCAACTCTGCATCTATTGGTCTTGGCGTCCCGCTCGACACCTCGTCCTCGGCCGCCTTGTTCACCCAACACCAGCCCGACCTTGCTACCTACACCGACGGTGCCGCTGCAGCAACGGGCACCTTCATGCCCCCGGCGCACGCTCCCTTCCAGCAAGATATCTCCTACGACCCCAGTTTTTCCTTTGCCGACCAGCTCTCCGCTACGGGCACCGGCTTCCTCAACCCCCAACAGGCCTTTCCCGCCGAGGACTTTACCATCTTCCCCGGCCCGCAACCACTGCCGCACGACCAGCAGCAACAGCCTCTTCCCATGACCACCTCCCTCTTTGAGCCGCCTCTTGTCGCCACCTCAGACCCCAATTCTGTCGTCCCTGTCGCCACCATGGCTACTCCGCAGGCCCACCACAGCCCTACGCCTCCCCACCTCCTCGGTCTCGAGCAGCAGCCTCATCCGGTCGGCTCGGCGCACCAATCGCCCTCGCTCAGCCCTCACCAGCACTTTATGCAGAACCCGCCACCGACGTCGGCCTCTCGGGGCCATTCCCGCAATGCCTCACTGGCCCCCGAGTCCGCTCTTCTCAACAATGACTGGAGCGCGCCTCACTTCCAGGGCCACCGCCGCACGGCATCCGAGTACTCGGACGCTTCGTCCATTGGCGGCCACTCGCCCTCTCTTGTTGGCCATGACTCGTTTGCCGACCAGATGGGGCTTGGCCACAGCTCGCCCATGATGCGCCCGGACGAGCTAGCAGCAGCAGCCGCCGGTGACGTCTACCAGGAGCTGAACGGCATCAACACCTTTAGCATTTCAAACGGCTACGTCGGCCGGAGTCCATCGCATAGTCCTGCCATCTCTCCCCGCATTGTGCCGCAGGCGCCGCCACCAGAAGTCACGTCCGCTCCCGGCTTTGTTCTGCAGGCGCCTCCCGAACCCAGCTACTCTACCTACCTTGTCGCAACGGCTCCTGCGGGCGCCCCCGAAGCTTTCCCCCAGCTGCCCACGACCGAGCCCGAGTTCTCACAAGCCGGCGGTATGCCGCAAATGGCGGCACCAACCATTGAAATCGACTTTGCTCCTACGCCTGCCGCTAAGACGGCATACGACGGCAAGGAGATGATTGACACTGATGCACTAACTCTTCCCGAGCACAGAGGTAAGCTTCCGCGTCTCACAGCTACGCTCCACCGATTTGGTTCACCCAGTCTAACCACTTTACCATAGGCCGTGCCAGAAGACGTGCCATCACAGACCCGTACAGTGGTGGAGCTGTAACTGCACCCGGCAGCCTTGCACCGGGCAACAATGGCGGCGCACGGACGGATGCGGCGCGGTCACTTTCTCCTCTGGAGCGCTCCGGCAGCGCTGTTGCTGGCAACCGCCGCCGCCTGTCGACGTCGGCCGTCCCCAATAATGTGATGGCCCTGCGTCTGGCGGACCCCGAGTTTGCCGCAGCCAACGCCACGGATGCTGCCGGCAGTGCTGCTGGCGGCGCAGGCGTGTCCGGACCGGGCACCAAGCGCGCACAGAAGCACCCTGCTACGTTTCAGTGCTCTCTCTGCCCGAAGCGCTTTACACGGGCGTACAATCTCCGGTCGCACTTGCGTACTCACACCGACGAGCGGCCATTTGTGTGCACGTTTTGCGGCAAGGCGTTTGCTCGCCAGCACGATCGCAAGCGTCACGAGAGCCTGCACAGCGGCGAGAAGAAGTTTATCTGCAAGGGTGAACTCAAGACTGGCGGCGAGTGGGGCTGCGGCCGACGATTTGCACGCGCCGATGCTCTCGGTCGGCATTTCCGCTCGGAGGCTGGCCGTATCTGTATCAAGCCTCTGCTGGACGAAGAGATCAACGAGCGTCAGCGCCAGTGGCAGGAACAGCACATGCAGGCTGCTGCTCAACAACAACAGCAGCAACAGCAACAGCAACAGCAACAGCAGCAAGCCATGATGTTGCAGCCTGGCATGGACCCGAATGCCAACCCTATGGACGCTTCTGGCAGCTACGGACTGCCAGCTGCTCTGCTGGCACAATACCCGGCACTAGCCACCATGAACTGGTCGTCAGTAGACATGAGCGGCACGGGTTCGGGGCTCGAAGATGATCTCAGCGGACGCAGCAGTTTCGACGCCAGTGACCTCGACGATGGCGAAGAGACCGGTTACGTCTCGGGCCCCGGAACGGGATACGCCGAAGGCAACGCTGCTGGTGCTGGCATGGCCGCTGAGCACTATACCGGTGACCTCGGTTACAATTCAGACATGGGTGGCCATTAGACTTGAGCCTATTTTGCGGTGGAGTTTTTTTGTCTTTGTTTTTCTTCTTTTTTCTTCATCATTTTTTTTTTTGTAGCCTTTCCAGCTACCCTTTCATATTCCCTTTTTTTTCGCGCTTTCATAACCTTCTGCTTCCGCGTTTTATGTTTCTGGCCTACCTAGGGGATACATACCCATGCCCCCATTTTTTGAGCTGTCTGCTTTGGTTTTCTATTTGATTTGGAAATATCTCATGACTTGAACGGCCCCGGATGATGACGACCTATCTTGGCTCCCTTTTTCTTCCTTACACGCAGTGTTCTATCAGACTTTTCCCATATTTCTCGAAAGGACAATATACCACCCTGACGTTTTGTGGGCATTTTTATCAAATTCAAATCCCATGTGAAAAGCACACGTGTACACTTGTCCTGATGATGTACGGTTTGCTCGGCTTTACCCCCGTTTGTTATGTGTATCGGCGTTTGTAGTGGATGCTATGCTTACACTCCCAGGCTTATCCCCGGTGGCTTTTATAAGCAGCTTATTATTAACAAGTAGGAGTACCGGGCAATGCCATTAGAAATGCCAAACGGGCGCTGTAATAGGTACAACAGGACGCTACAGGGCGTAAAGAACACGTTTTCTCCATCTTATCAACCTAAATCGCCATGGCAAAGGGGGAAAATGGCATTTTTGCTTTCAAACGTTATTGCCATGCGCCATAAAAAAAGTGGCATGTTCCGCACCGAAAACAAGCTTGTTTTTTGTCATGCCTCCCCCCCACTCTTCTAGCGGTTCGTTTGTCAGCTGCCATCAAGTTGCCATTGGAGAATATAGAGAGTTTTTCACGTGGGATCTGCGTGACAATGCGTTGCGGCGAAACACTAACCGGATTTTCTATTGCGATGAAAACGAGGTTCCTGAATGAGGCATAGATGTGCTTTGATTTTTTTTTTCTTCTTTCTTTTTTTTGGTTTGGTTTTAACTTTTTAGATTTCGCCTCTTTTTTCTACACTGCCGGGTGGCACTTCCTTGCCACTGTGTATTAGCCTGGTTTCCGGTTCTCTAGCAGATCTCATCGCCGCGCCGTTGGGGCCTTTTGCAGCGTCGGCAGCTTCTTCCCTGTGGCTTCGGTGGCCAGAGCTCGCCCGACACCGAGAAGGGTAACAAGCTTTCCCACCAAAAGGTACGTAATGTACCCCTGGTAGCCGTAAGGAGCTTTTTTCTCCTCCCCCCACCTCCTCACAAACCAAAGACCATTTGACGCCCTGCATGGCTGTAAGAATGCTGGTGTGCCGTCATAGGCTGCAGGTGTAAAGAGTAAAGAAGCATCCGTGCCCGGCTTGGCTGTCTCCGCCGTATGATTACCATATTTGAGCCGAAGCGATGCTTGACAACCAAGTACAAGCACATCTCCGGTGGCGTCCTGTCCGCCGAGAGGGCGTCGAGGCTTTACATTCTCTAGACGGTCGATGAACTTGGTGACGCAAAGGGCCCAACGGAATGGAGAATGGGGCCAGTGGTGACAACTTCGGTGATGTTTCGGGGCTGGGACCTCAATGGCCTGGAAGTTTGGTTGAAATATAAAGTTGGGTGTCCTCCCCGCCCTTGGCTCGACTCTCAACCCCTCACCATCACTCCATCACTCCATCACTCCATCACTTTACAAGCATCTGAACATCCTCGGTTGAAACCTAGCTTTTTTTTCACATCTCTCCATCTTTCCCTCACTAGTTCTCCCTCAACTTCTCCCTCAAGTTCTCTACCTTGCTCTCTCTCTAGCTCTCTCTCTCTCTCGCGCACTTTCTCGACGTTGACTTGTTCATTCCCACACAAAATCAAAAAATGGCAAACCTTCCTGCTACCACTCGCACTCTCTTTGTCCGCGGCCCTGATGGCGACATTGGCAACGAGGAGCTGCCCATGCCCCGTCTTCGTGACGAGTACATGATTGTCAAGACCACTGCCTTTGCCATCAACCCTACGGATGCCAAGTCGGCATACTCCCGTTGGGGCTTCAACACCACGGGCACCCGTCTCGGCTGCGACTACTCGGGCGTCATTGTCGCCATCGGCCCCAAGGCCAACACGGGCGGTCTCAAGGTCGGCGACCGCATCTCGGGCTGCGTCCACGGCGCCAACATGTCCAACCACGAGGATGGCTCCTTTTCCGAGTACATTGCTGCCCGTCCCGAGATGGCCTGGAAGATCCCCGAGGGCATGACGGACGAGGATGCCGCTTCCATGAACCTGAGCGGTGTCACTGTGGTAAGTAACTAGTACAATGTGTTTTATTCAATTATTATTTTTTTCTTTTTTTTTTTTTTAAAAAAAAACCCATTCTTACACCTACAGAACCAAAGTCTGTTTGAGAGACTTCAGATGACCACTATTGACAAGCCGCTGGCCAAGCCCGAGAACATCTTCATCTACGGCGGCTCGACGGCCACGGCTCTGTTTGGCATCCAGTTTGCCAAGCAGGCCGGCTACCGCATTCTGGCCACGGCCTCGCCCAAGAACTTTGCGCACCTCAAGGAGATTGGTGTCGACGAGGTCTTTGACTACCACGACGAGGAGGCTGCTCTGGCCGGTATCAAGGCTGCCCTCAAGGGCGAGGTCTGCCGCTACGCCTGGGACTGCATCAGCTTCCCCAACACCTCCCTCTTCTGCGCCAAGGTCCTCGCCATGACCCCCGCCGACTCTCCCGTGGCCCAGGGCCCCGGCAGCCTGCACTTCTCGTGCCTGCTGCCCGCTGACGTGGAGCCCCTCAAGGCCGTCGACGCCCGCATCGACGGTGGCCTCACCAACTACTATGCTGCCTTTGGCGAGGACTACGAGAAGTGGGTGCCCTTCAAGGCCGATCCCAAGAGCCTCGAGTCGACCCGCGTGTTCTGGCAGGACACCAGCAAGCGCATCGCCGCCGGCACCATCAAGCCCATCAGGACCTATGTCAACCGCGGCGGCAAGGGCCTCGAGGGTGTTCGCCACGGCCTTGCCGAGATGATCAACGACAAGGTCAGCGCTGGCAAGCTTGTCTACACTATGGAGTAGGATCTGCCGAGGTAGGTATTGGGCATAAGTATGAAATGTAATGGCAGTGACCCCTTGAGTGGGTGAGACAAAAGTTGCAACGATCAAGGATTCAACGAGTATGAAAAGTTGATAGGTAGCTTCATAATTACAAAAGATTGGTATCGCGCAAGACAAAAGCAAAATAATGATCATAGTAAATAAAAGAAGCAGAAAAAATAAAAGAGAAGAAACGAGCCCAGTGAGGAAATCACAAAGTAAGAAAAACCCCATAAGAGAAACCAAGAACTGCTTGTGAAGACCGCAGCCAAAAAAAAAAGAAAAAGAAAACACAGTATCTACATGCTTAACACTCAGAGAAAGGTTTGCTGCTGCTGCTGTTGTTGTTGAGCCTGTTGCGGAACTAGCTGTCCCTGGCTCTGCGGGTGCTGCCGAGACTGCTGAGACTGCTGCAACTGATTTTGCAAATATGCTGGTTGTGGCTGCGACTGTTTCTTCAAGTATTCCGGCTGTGCTTGCATCTGCTGGTATTGCCGCAATTGCTGCAGCTGCTCCTGCTTGTGCTCGGCCACGACATTGGAAATGACCTCACGCAGAATGGCGAGATGGCCCTCCTTGAAACTGCGACCGACTAGTGGCTTGACAAGTATGCTGCACTCCACACGAGACTCTTCGAGAAGCACATATCGGTGGTGATAGGGCTGTGAGAGGCTGTTCTTGTCGTCGTTGATGTTGTCGTTGTCGCTGCTTTGGCGGTTGTCCTGCAAGAAAGATGGCGATGGCGACATGGATCGGGATGTCCGACGCTGTCCCAGGGAAAAGGACGACCGTGGCGGCGACGACGAGGGCACGGCCATGGCCGACGCTGTCGAAAGCCGCTTGTTCTTTTGGCGCTGCTCTGCTGTTGATGCCAGGGCCTCGCTCTCTGTGACCACGCGCCACGACGACCACACCTTGACACCGCCGGCCGCAAAGCTGCGACAGCGCACGCCGCCCGGGAACCGCTGCATCACGCACGGAACAATCACTTCCTTCTTGACACCCGGCATGACAGCAATGTTGTCGACAACCTCATAGGCAGCCAGCTGCAGGCCGTCGTCGGAAAAAAATACATCGTCGACAATCTCGGAAAGCTCGACGGGGCGGCGGGTGTACGAGACAAGGTAAGGGTTGGGTGTGATGAGGGGCTCGTAGCGATGCAGAGCGGCAACGACACGTTCTGGCTCGAGCCCGTCTGGCAGCGGATGCGACAGGGAAAAGTTGAGAGTCGGCATGGCTGGCAGATAAATTGGATGGTAGGTAGGGTCGGACAAGTACCGAGGAGGCGGATAGGCGACAACAAGGCGGAATGAAGGATTCAAAGTCGTCTTGGCGAGCTTGGCTGTGCTTGGCTATGCGTCGTTTTATTTCTTTTTCTTGTCTTTCTTCTTCTTCTTCTTCTTCCTTTTTTTCTCTTCTTTCCCGTATTTTTTGTCTTTTTTTTGTACCTCAATATGGTCAAAGAATCCGAGATACTAAAGGGGAAATAAGATGGAAAAGAATCTGACGAGGGGGAAACGAAAAGACGCAAGAAAAAAAAGAAGCGAGGCGTTGTTCTTATTAAATGATAGAAAGCCCCCAGTGTTATTATTCCAGCCCTTTAAACCTTTCTCTTTTGCAAAAAAAGTAGGCTGTATAGAGAGTTGTCAACCAAGGGCGAAGATAGTATCAAGAAGCTGAGCTGCTGCCCAATGAAATTTGAGTCGAAAGTGAGTGTGGAGGGGCGCGACTCGAAGAGAGAGCTCAAGACTACAAACGTATATATATATAGACCAACCATTGGATGGTTTGACATATCGTGGAACCAGGGTGTGCATACGCGACGAATGCGAGTGAGATGTTGTCGTATCGGATAATAATAATACGGAGTTCAAGGTTGTCTCCAACGAATAATTACACATCTGATACCCGAGCTATTCGAGGCCAAAACTTCGCCACGTTGTTAGACTCGTTTTTAGGTATTTTTGCTTTTTTTTTATGGGAGAGCCGCAGGAGCGTATCCACACTTGTTGCTTTTCTCCAGCATTTCGCTCACAGCGTTTGCCCGACCCCGACAAGTAAAAGCAACAGAGTATGCCGACATGGGGCAGTCCTGTACTGGAGGAATACTTCGTGAGATACATTATCTGTCCAGCAGGCACAGTTCACAACCAAGCCAGCATATTCTACCTAGTTCTACCTAGACCCTTTGCGGTTGAGGCACAGACACAGCCTGGCCGTCGCAAACTAGATTAACACCCCGCGTGGCAGTGCCTCAGTGCAGTCGCGGGCTGCGTTGAGCCCGCATATGCTGGCCGCTTTGCAGTGCCATTCCATTGCTACGCAGTACGAATAGCAGGTACACGCCTATTCGTACTGGTATTTGGCTATTGGGCCGTTTCACGTTATTGTGGAGACTTGTGAGGCGCGGCTGGGAGCGAAGCGGGTAGCGCCGTCGTAGTATTCTATTTTTACTTCTGTCTCTGGCACCCGCAACGCCCGGCAACGCTGGTTACTATTCTTCCATAGAAAGTCTACAAAATAGATAGGCCTCGCTGGCGCCAGCAGTCACAAGAGTCGAAAGAATATGGAAGAGATTTTTTTTCCTTTTTGACTCATGGCAGAGGTTTATTGATTGTGAGGAGATAAAGAAAAAGTCGCATACTGTAAAGCCCGCCGAGCAGCAGCAGCATTTTCGTCACGTGACTGCACACTGACACTTTTGCATACTACGAGGCAGCATATCGCTCATCAACGAGGACAAGTTCTGCCAGGCCTGGTGTGCCATCAAAGATATTGCTTTCATGCATATTGCCATTTTATCCTGATTCTTTTCTGGCCTGTCTTTGCTGCCTTGGTCGTCGCCGCCTGTACACTCTTGACACGCACTCGAGCAATAAGCGGTGAGGACACGCTAGTCCAATTTTGGCAGTCGGACTGTAAAAGGCGTGGGATGATCGCATGAGGAGGCCGGGTCGAAGCTTGCCTCCTGCGAATGTGCTGTACTGCGTCGCAAAATAACTTTGTGCATGTAAACACGAGACGGGCTTTTTGCGTGTTATGCTTTTTCGATCAGATCCACACCATATAAGCTGAATGAATGCCATATATCTTGCGCATCTCGCGACACGTCGTCTGGGCATCACGTGACCTACATTACACGCGAAAGCCCGCTCATCAAACAATCCGAAGTGGTGTAGCAGTTTGAAGCACGGCGATCCGAGTCGTTCTTGGCTTTGTCTGTTTTGTTACGAGTAGTGCCGTCGAGTGCCAGAGACCGCTGCCCCGCCCTCATCTGCAGATGCATGGCCGCCGCTCTTACATGCACCATATGGAGAACCCGCGCCCGCTGCGCCAATCCGACGACAAAACGCGCCTCCGCAGACGCTGCTAATGGTGCATGGCTGCCCAGCGACGCTTGTAATGTGGTTCTGCTGCCGCATGTATCATACGACGACGACGTTGCTGTTGTTCGGACGCGGCCAGTCATCTTCTCGAGAAGCCGCTTTGATTTTTTTCCTTTTCTTTTTCTTTTTTCTTTTTTGTTCTTTTTTTAAAAAATCCTTCCACGTTTTGCCACTGCTTGGCTACTGCTTTTGCACGCGCCGGCCCGAAGTGTTTCGACTGGCCTATCCGGCTACCTATGGATCCTAGTTTTCTTTGTTGTCTCTGCTCACCGTATCTTGTAGAAAAGTATCCGTACCTAGCTCGACACGAGCTTGATGCGTCTCAGATCGCGTGCATTTTCTTCAGTGTTTGTATGTGCGTGTTGATGTTTAATTTCGTTTCATATATGATCGTTTATGATATGATGATATAAGATGTTACCGAGTACGAAATAAAGGCCCGTCGCAAAACATCAGCAGTGGGATTCATGTGTAGGTACTTCGAAGGTACTTGCTCCTTCCGGCCCATGCCACAAGTGTGACGTCTTCTGCCGGCTGTCAACGGCGCGGTCACTAAAATTTAGGGCCGTCGGCTGTTAGACTTTTACAGGCCAACGGAGCACAGCGTGCGACGCAGTCCCGCCCCCAGCCACCTCACTTTGATTACCACGTCATACAGAGAAATCGATAAATTCTGGACGATAAAGTGATATGAGACAGGGTTTTCACCCTGTTGTTACCCAGCACTGTGACATGTACAGAGTAAGATCACTTCGTCCTCCGCTGGGCAAACAGGGATTCCAGTGCTACTGAAAAGGTCCTTGTGAGGGGGAGCAGTCCTTGGCAACGACAAGATGGGACGGAGGGGTGCATCGACTCCAAATGTGGCAGCTGCCAAATGAGCGTGAGCAGAAAACAAAAATCGTTAGGTAGCTACGGAGAAAGCGCAAAGTAATGTAGAAAATCCATTTACGCGCCCTTTCCGCCGCTGCTACCGGCGCGATATTTCGCGCCTTCCATATGGAGGAGCACCATGTGATCTGCACCAGCAAATTACCCCGTGCCTCTGTGCTTGGGCCTACCTTGGAAGAAAACAGGAAGGAGCTGTAGTGAAAGCCCTCGTCCACTGGGGGTCTGCATGCGACAATCAAGGAAGCCACGATGGTGCACTTTTGAAAAAGCGCGGCCTTCTTCGCAGACAGGAGGTAACATTGTGTATGCCCAAAAAGCGAAAGGACCCGGTTCGCTCTTTCCGCCCGAACAAAACGGCCATCCAAAACACGAGTACACCCACCCAATAGAATGAAAATAACAGGAAAGTGCAAAGGAGAGGTAGAATAGACGAGAAAAATAGAACGAGGAAGGAGGGGATAGGAGGCAAAAGAGGGAAAAGAACCAGAACCCACATGCATGCACACTCGGCGGGCCATAACCTGCCAATCGTTGTGCCAATCGCGGGACCCAGCCATCCCCAGTGTTTCCCTCTTTCCCAAACAAGGTTTCCCTCACAATTTCTCCCACGTTTTTTTTTTTTTTTCGCTCTGGTTGTCTGGCCTTTTTGACGATTCGCATTCTGCGGCCTCTTCTACGCTCGTTGCAGCATATCCGTCTACGAACCCGACCGCATCCCGGGGGCGCCTTACACATTAGCCGCACTGGTCAAAACCCGTTCACCGACTCTGAGACAACGACATCCCCGACAACACGCGGCGCGGCGCGCCCGCTCGACAAACAAACAAGCGGTCGCCGTCGCTTTTCGCGGTTTGCGGTTTGCGGTTTGCGTTTTACATCTTACGTTTTGCTCGTCGCTTTTCGGCCTGTTCGCCTTTACACCCTCCGCGCTTCCATCCTGCGCTCCTCCGCTTTGGAAACCTGGCACCTGACGCGCATCAGCACCCTCGACATAAGGTACTCAGCGCAGAACAACCACACCACCATCTTTCGTCGTTCCATTCCCAGTTTGCTCGACCTGACGACCCCTCCTTGCATGCCGTCCCTTTTGCGCCCGGACGAGCGAGGCAGACGACAACTAGCAATCACCCTCTCGTCTTGTATGTGATCGCCTCCCCCTCCTTGTTCGCCTCGAGCTGTGCACACCCGATACCGGTCACCATCTCCTGATTCTTGACCACGTCGCTTCGCTTCCCTTTTCGCTCCATCGCACAGTCTCGCAAAACCCTCTTCTTCCTTACACGCCTTCTACAAATATCGCGGCGCTTTACTGCGGTTTGCACCGTCGCATCGTCGCCTCGTTTTACACGACAGCCGGCTTTTTACTGGCCGCCGTTGAACCTCTCATCGCCATTCCCACCCCACCACCACTTCCACCCTTTGCATCCCATTCCGCATCCCTCTGCATCTCGGTCGCGAGTGGCACCGCCAATCCTGTCATACCGCTCCCTTTCCCGCAGCAACACCTAAGGCCCCTCATTGGTCCCTGCGTTACTCAACTTGCATTGCCCTTGCAGGCGAGTGGAAAGACGTACGCGCAAAAGAGTGGACAAGACGGCCCATAACCACGTCGCGCAAATCGCAAAAAAAAAATCTGCGAACAAATCAAAGACTGACTTTAACACAGAATTACACGTTCTCACCGACTTTAATTTCTTCTTTCTGGCATTTTTTTTTGTCGACTATCTCGTCCGTTACTTTCTTTGACGCGCCCATCTTTTGAGACGCCCTTTATTTGATTTTTACCTTTTTAGGCTTTTGTAAGTTTATTTCCCTTGTCGCGATAGCTCACATCTAGGTCACCGCCAGCGACAACCACGTATTCACCCCCGTCGCTGGTGGCGCGCGCTCCTTTTTCCGACTATCACCACGCGATCGACAGCACTCTCCTCTCACCTTTCCACGATACTCTCTCAGACGCCCGCCCGGCACTAGGTTGCCCGCTGCGTCCATGAGTTTGACCGCCGCTTCCCAGTGCACCGTCCGCCTGCAAGTCAATCACAATGGCCGCGGTCAGTCTGTTGATGCCGCTCCCCGACAGCGCAGTATTAAGAAGCGCTAGCCTGCTGCTCGAAGCCAATGCGACAATTCTTGGTCTTGGCGTGGCTGAACCGCAACGGCTTCACCATAGTGGCAGTTTGCCCTGGTCTGCCGACGATCTGCGCATTCGACTGCACTGCATATCGAGTGCATGGCTTCATGCTCGAGTAAGATTTGCTCCTTATTTTAATTCAGCGCAGAACCCATCTTCCCTGTGCCTTCCTTTTTATGACAGTATCATCGTCATTCCTTTCGGCTTAATACCATGACTGACCCTTTTGTGTCGTATAGGACCCTGAAGCCAGAAACACCAGCCGACTTCACACCCGATGCACCCGCACCGCACCCCTTGTCCTCCCAAACACCAATCCCAGACGCTGGCGCGTCCCACGCCACCCCGGCACAGCCAGCCTGCTGCCCCTGGACGATGACACCGCCGATTCATCCGATGACTCTATCACAGACCCCCACCAGACTGACGCTTGCCTGCGGAGGCGTACAACACCCGCACACGATCCGTTTGGGGATGCGCCTGCCAAAACATCGTCGTCCTGTCCTCCCCGACGCTCGCCCAACTCCGATCTGTTTGCTGATCCCAGCATGACCTACCGCGTCGACTTCTCTTCTACACAGGGCTTCCGGCAAGCCGCAAAGAAGAAAAAGAAGAACGGCGGTGGTGGCGGTGGTGGTGGCGGTGGCCAACAGAACAACAACAATAACAACGCGGGCGGTGCTGCAGGCGGCGCCGGTGGTGCCGGGGGTGGTGACGCCGGCCAGGCCAACGCCTCTGCTGGCGGCGATGGTGGCGCGGGAGACGACGGCGGCGACAAAAAGAAGGAAGAAGAAGAAAAGGCTGCTGCTGAAGCTGCTGCTGCTGCTGAGGCTGAGAAGGCAAAGGCGGAAAAAGAGGAGGAGGAGAAGAAGGCTGCTGCTGCCGCCGCCGCCGCCGCCGAGGAAGAGAAGAAGGCTAAGAAAAAGGATGCCAAGATTGATCTCCTCCCTGACATCAAATCATCGGGCGACTTTGATACCTTTCAAGATATCAAGCTCAATGACACGGGCGATCTAGACCTCAGCCTAGGATCTGGCACGGGCAAATCAAGCGGCCTTGGCTGGGGATCTTCTTTGAACACCGGTTCGGCTTGGGGCTCTACCGCAAAGACATCGACCCTCAACGCAAAGAAGGAAGAGATCGAAGAGAACCCCTGGGACATGAATCGTGGAAAGCCCAAGAAGAAGAAGGGGGGCTTGTCCTTTGGGATTGAAGAGGAAGCCGTCGATGACAAGAAGGACAACCAAAACGACGAATTCGGTTTCACATTTGGAGGCAAGAAGAAGGATTCCGATAACAGCAAGGCAAAGAAGGAAGAGCCCGTGGAAGAGAGCTACAGCCCCTGGGGAAACCTGGGCAGCACCTCCAAGAAGAAGACCGACTCGGCGGCGACCACCAACAAGCCCGAAGACGACTGGTTCTCAGGCACCAAGAAAGATGCAAAGAAGAAGAGCGCTCTTTCTTCTCTCTTGGATGATGCTCCCATCGAAGAGCCCAAGGCCAAGGATCCCGACCCGCCTGCCGATGATCCATGGGGCATGTCGAGCGCAAAGAAAAATAAGAAAAAGTCAAAGGATGCCGACCTGGATGCTTTTCTCCACTCTGAACCTCCAAAGGCCCCTGAACCGCCGCCACAGGAAGAGCCACCCAAGAAGAAGGGTACGGTTTCCCACCAGTCCCGTGTCCCGCTTTTTGTTTTCGTTTGACTGCTGCGTTGGCATGTCTTTTGCTAACCATTGTCGCTTTCTTTAGATGAGCTAGAATCAAAGCCCGAGTCCAAAAGCGGCGGTCTGGACTGGGGGTCTGTGCTACCCAGCCGAAAGAACAAGAAGAAAGGCAAAGAGCCCGAACCTGAACCTCAACCCGAGCCCGCCATGGTGCCAGACCCTCCTGTACCCGAGCCCGACCTCAGCAAAAATGCAGATGACATTTGGGGAACTCTGTCAACAAAAAAGGAGAAGAAGAAGAAGAAGGGCGAGGCTGAGCCTGAGCCACCAAAGGAACCAGAGCCTGCACCACCGGTGCCTGAGGTGATTGTCGAGCCGCAGCAGCAGGACGCGGAGCCCCCGATAGGCAACTCCAAAAAGGAAAAGAAAAAGAAAAAGGGCGCCATTGTTGTCATCCCCGACGAGCCGGCGCCCGAGCCGGAACCTATGCCAGAGCCCCAGCCAGAACCGGAGCCGGTACTCGTGCCCGACCCACCAAAGGAGAAAGACCCTTTCAAGCCGGGCAAGCTCAGCGACCGGGACCTGAGTATGTTTGGAGAGACCATTCTTTCCAAGAAGAAAAAGTCCATCAATCTGGAGCCGGGATCAGTCAAGCTCTCGGATCTGCAAGGCTCAGATACGGGCCGTTCACAAAAGTCGGGCGAAGAGGGCGAGTGGAACTTTCCTTGGGGCTCCAAGAAGGACAAGAATTCGGACCTCGGATCTGCGGAGCCGGAACCCGAGCCGGCGCCTGCATCCAAAGGATGGGGCATCAGCAATCTCTGGAAGTCGGCAACAAAAGCAACCAAGGCCAAGCCTGCACCGGAACCCCCGCGCGACACTGAGCCGCCCTTGTCGCCATTCCAGGACAAGCATGACGACTTTGGCGCTTGGGAGTCGGCAATGCAAGACGACAAGAAAAACAGCACCAACAACATTGTCGACAACAGTGCTCACGACCTGATCGACGACACCAACCCGTGGCATATTGACGCGTCGTCCAAGAAGGACAAAAAGAAGAGCAAGAAGGATGCCGATCCCGAGCCTGTGCCCGAGCCAGAGCCGGAGCCGGAGCCAGAGACCAAGTCCAGCAAGAAAAAGAAGGCCGCCGAGGCAGAGGCTGCTGCCGTGGAAGAGGTAACAGAATCAAAAAAGGAAAAGAAAAAGAAGAGCAAGTCGAGCAAGGATGCTGACGAGGAGACATCCAAGTCCGACAAGAAGAAGGATAAGGAGAAAGACAAGGAAAGGGAAAAGGCCAGCGAAAGCAGTATCTGGGGTTCCTTTATGAAAAAGGACAAGAAAAAGGACGACCATGCCGATAGCCACGACCACGACGACAAGAAGGACGACAAAAAGGACAAGAAGAAGAAGTCCAAGGATGACGGCAACGACAAGGCAGCTGACGACGACGATGGCTTCGATGACTGGGGCAACAACACTCAGGAGAAGGACAACGAGGGCGACGGAGCGGACGACCTGGTCAACCTGGATGGAGACTCAAAGAGCAAGAAGTCCAAGAAGGTCTCCAAGATCTCTCTCGGTATCTTTGGCGAAATGGACAAGGCGGCTGAAGAAAGCTCCAGCAAGAAGAAGAAGGACAAAGGCCATAGTGACGACAACCTCTTGTCCCTTGGAAAGTCTGACAAGGATAAGTCCGACAAGAAGAAGAAAAAGAAGGAAGACGTGTTTGAGGATGCGCCCGAGGAACCAGCGGCCGACGAAGACGACATGTGGGGTGGCCTGGGCACGTCTTCTTCCAAGAAGAAGAAGGACAAGAATCTACTGGACGACGACGCCGATCAACACGACAAGGAGCACAACTCTGACGGCGAAGACAACAATATCTGGGAGGATGCCCCGGCGACCAAGTCCAAGTCCAAGAGGGACAAGGACGGCGACAAGGACAAGGACAAGAAGGACAAAAAGGAAACGAAGCTAAGTAAGAAGGAGCAGGAGAAGCTTGAGAAAGAGAAGGAAAAGGCCGAGAAGGAGAAGAGAAAGGCTGAAAAGGAGAAGGCCAGGAGGGAGGCTGAGGAGGCCAAGGAGGCCAAGGAAGCTGAAGAGCGTGCTGCTCGTGCGGCCGAGGAGCAGGCCGCCAAGGAGGCCGAAGAGGCTGCAGCACGCGAGGCTGAGGAGAAGGCACGTGAAGAGGAGGAGAAGGCGCGCCTCGAGGCAGAAGAGAAGGCGCGCATCGAAGCTGAAGAGGAAGCCGAACGCGAGGCCGCAGCTGCTGCCACTGCCAAGGAAGAGCAAAGACGCGACGAATTGCTGGCAAAGAAAGACAGCGGCCGGAAGCTCACCAAGAGAGAGCAGCGTGAGCTCGACAACATCAACGAATCACTCGAGAAGCGAGCCGAAGAGGCTGCCGAGAAGGCGGCTGCCAAGGCTGAAAGAGAGGCCAAGGAAGCAGAAGAGAAAGCTGCGCGCGAGGCCGAGGAGGCAGCCAAGCGCGAAGCAGAAGAGGCGGCTGCCGCAGAGGCTGCAGCAGCTGCAGCAGCTGCAGCGGAAGCCGAAGCCGCCGCAGCGGCAGAGGCAGAGGCGGCGGCAGCAGAAGCTGAAGCCGCGGCCGAGGCCGAAGCAGCCAAAAAGTCCAAGTCCAAGTCCAAAGACAAGGAAGAGAAGGAAAAACACAAGGACAAGGATAAGGAGGAGAAGAAGGAGAAGAAGAAGGACAAAGATAAAGACGACAAGGAGAAGAAGAAGGACAAGGACAAGGACAAGGAGAAGGACGACAAGAAAAAGGACAAGGACAAGAAGAAGGACAAAAAGTCCAAGTCTAAAGACAAGGACAAGGCTGCCGAAAGCGACGATGACGACGACATGTTCAAGGACATTGAGGACGACCTGATCAATCTGAGCCCCGAACAGATCGAGGAGATCCTTGCGCCTGCCTCTGTGCCCAAGAACGAGTCATACAGCTTCTGGGGTTCCGCAAAGAAAATCACGCAGAGCAAGAGTTCGTTGCCCGAGGGGGACGCGAGCGCGAAGGAGCCAGCCGAGTCGATCAACGAATCAGCAAAGTCGATCAGCGCCAAAAGCTTCAAGTCCAAGAGCTCCAAAAAGGGCTTTGAAGATATTGCCGAGGCGACCAATGACAACGAAGAAGACCTGCTGGCCAATCTCGATGCCCCGCCCGCTGCCTCAACGGCCAAGAAAGTGAGCGGTAAGCTCACCGACCGTCTTAAAATGTTTGAGAGCATCAATGACGACAAAGACCAGGATCCGCCATTTGTAGACGCTGTCGAGCCCGAGCCCGAGCCCGAGCCACAGCCAGAGCCAGAGTCAGAGCCGTCTCCGCCGCCCGAGGTTCCAGAAAAGGACAAGGAGAAGGAAAAGAAGGAGAAGAAAAAGGAGAAGAGGGAGAAGGAGAAGGAGAAGGAAAGGGAGAGGGAAAAAGAAAGGGAAAGAGAGAAGGAGAGGGAGAAGGAAAAAGAAAAAGAAAAGGAGAGGGAGAAGAAGGAGAAGAAGGAGAAGAAGAAAGAGAAGGAAAAAGAAAAGGAAAGGGAGAAGGAAAGGGAGAAAGAAAAGGAAAAGGAAGCGGAGGCTGCGGCAGAACCGGAACCGGAACCTGAGCCCGAGGCTGACCCAGCACCACCGCCACCGCCGCCAGTTGCGCCGGTCAAGAAACTCACATCCCGCTGGCCATTCGGATCCTTTGGCACATCCGACGACAAGAAGAAGGAGGAAGAGGAGAAGAAAGAGGCAGAGAAGGCAAAGGAAGAGGAAAAGGCCAAGGAGGTTGTGGAGGAAGAGAAAGCGCCAGCCGATGAGAAGGAGCCGGAGCCGGAGCCAGAACCAGAACCAGCGCCAGAGCCGGAGCCCGTTGTCGAAGCCGAGCCGCCCAAAAAGTCCAAGAAAAGCAAGTCCAAGTCCAAGTCATCGAGCATGCCCGAAGACGAAGTGCCGCCTCCAGCGCCAGCCTCGCCGCCGGTGCCTGACGAGGGAGTGGCGCCTCCAACACCGCCGTCTGACGAGAAGCCGGCTAAGAAGGAGCGCGCCAAGATCAGCCGGGAGGGCAGCTCTTCCTGGGGAATGTGGGGATCTGCAACACCTGACGTGTCTTCCAAGCGAGAAGCTAAAGAGGCCAAGGAGCCCAGAGAGCACAGGTCAAGACATCACGACAGCAAGACATCGTCCGGCAAGCGGTCCAGCGAGCGGGAAGGCAGGGAAGTGTCATCCGAGGAATCCTCGTCATCCGACAAGGGCGAGCGCCCCGGCAAAGCAGATCGACACGACAAAGACCCAGCAGCCAAGATGCTGCGTCGCCAGAGCGTCTTTGCGAGCACACCGCCCGTTTCACGATCAATGGGTACAAGGGACAGACGCCACAGTGAGAGCAGAACATCACGTCGCGGTTCAATGGATGTATCTCGCGATATGATCTCTCCTCCGCCTGAGCCTGAGATATCGTCCAAAGCTGCGCGGATTCTGGGTACCGGCGACATGGTTTCCAGCCCCGAGAAAGCAGAGCGTCGCAGAAGGGTATGTATTCGGGGACTCCCGTCTTTTGATGTCGCATTTTTTTCTTTTTTTTTTCTTTTGTGAACCGACACTAACTCTTTTCCTCCTTTAGTCACATCGGTATGATGATCAAGAAGCCGCCGAGGGTCCGCCTGTGATGACACCGGCCCTCAAGCGGTCTGGTTCGACGTCTGCCCGCCCATCTCGATTCTCTGGCCTCCTTGGAAAACTGGCTGGTTCGTCAGCGACACCGGCCGCAGGTGTTACGGCTGTAGCTGTCGTTCCAGACACCCGTCCCGAAGGTCGTCGGCGCAACACAGATCCGACAGCGACGGATGCCGACGAGGCTGCAAACGTGATGGATCCAGAACGCGAGGCCCGCCATGCTGCTCGCCGGGCCCGTCGTGCAGAGCGTGCCGAGCGTGCCGAGCGTGCAGAGCGTGCCGAGCGTGCAGAGCGCGCCGAGCGTGCTGAGCGCGAAGCCGCTGAACGAGCTGCAGAAGAGGCGCGCAGGGTTGCCAAAGACGAAGAGCGCCGTGAGCGCCGGCGGAGACATGAAGAGGCCGAAGAAGCTCGTCGGCAAGAAGAACGCGCGGCCCGCCGGGCTGAGCGTCACCGTCTGCGGGAAGAAGAGGCTCGCAGGGCAACAGACTATGAACGGGATGACCGTGGCGAGCACCGTGAGCGTGGAGTTCGTGAGCGTGGCGACAGGAGCAATCGACATGACCGCCATGACCGCCACGACCACGCGGACCGTGATGACCAAGCTGAGCGTGAGCGTGCAGAGCAAGAACGCATCGAGCGGCGGCGGGCTCGCAAAGAGCGCGAGCGCCAGGCACAGCTTGCCAGAGAAGCCGAAGAGGCCGAAGCGGAAGCGCGGCGCGCTGCGCGCCGTGAACGCCGCAAGGCAGAGGCAGCCGCAGCGGCGAATGCGCAGGCGGCTGTCCCGCAAGCAGGGGCTGCCTGGGAGAGCGAGCGTGATGACCACGAGAGACGCCGGCGCCGGCGCAGCGAGAGACACGTTTCGCGCGAAGAAGCGCACCATTCTCGGCGGCAGTCTGAGGCCGACGATATCCAGCCAATATACTCGTCTCGTGCCGACAAGGAGCGGCGACGCGCTGAGAGGGCAGAGCGGGCAGAGCGTGCTGAGAGAGCTGAGAGGGCCGAGAGAGCCGAGAAATCTGAGAGATCCGAACGAGAGCGGAGCGATCGGCCAGACAGCTCGTCCAAGCCGAGCTGGCCTCACTCGGGCACGTCCTCGTGGGTCAAGGAGCACGCCGATGCGCCTCCTCCGCCAACGGAGCCGGATGCGGTGGCAGCAGCCATTGCGGCAGGTGATGGAAGCACGCCCACGGACGACGATGGTGCGCGTCGCGAGCGCCGTGAGCGCCGGCGCACCAGCCATCGCTATTATGACGCCGAGAACGGTGCTACCAACGACGCAGCCGCAGAGGCAGACCACGACCGCAAGCGTCGCTCACGCCGGGAAGAGCGGGCCCGTGAACGGGAGCATGACAAGTACTACCGCGAGCGCGAGCGCGAGCGGGACAGAGGCGGCCGGGACCGCTACGAGCGCGCAGACCGTTACGACCGCACCGACCGCGAGCGCGGTGGTTCCGACGAGAGCGACGACCGCCAGCGCAATCCTGTCTTTATGGATGCGCCGCCTCGCAGCAGCTGGTGGCGCAAGCTTACGGGCAACTGATCTACTTTTTGCCATCTTTATCCTTTTTCACCAGCTTATTCATGCCGATCTTCTTCTTATTCCCATCTCCCTCCTTCCCTCCCCCCCCC
>JAGKRZ010000422.1:0-19763 GCA_020002355.1 Intubia oerlemansii
TTTTTTTTTTTTTTTTACTTTTCTTTTCTTCTTCTTTTCCTGCAGCCAAAAAGGGGTCACTGCAGTGCACTGTACATTGATTTTCCTAGGAGACCAAGACATCAACGCTTCTTCGGTAGGCACTGGAACAGACCCTTCCAGTACCCTTGAATGGAAGTCTCAACTATTTTTCTTTCTTTCTTTCTTTCGTTCTTTCCTCAGCCGGTGCTGCATCCCTGCATCACAACCGTTTCGCCGGATCCTGCCAAGAGTTCAGGGTTCAAGGCTCAAAGACCCGGAAGAAACAGACCCTGCTGTGATCGTCGGTAATTAAAGACTCTACCTATTCTTGCTGTTTTCGTGAAGATTTTCCACCGGGAGAGGAAAGTCATGATGTTGATCGAGCAGAAAGAGGAAGCGACAGAGGGAGGGATGGAGAGAAACCAACGGGCCGCGTCTCACCCCAGCACTGGCCAACGGCTGTAAACGAACAAACTCTCCGGGCAGGCCACGCATCGGGACCCTTCCATGATGTCGATGTGAGACATGAGGGAGAAGAGGAAGAAGAAGACGGTGCACTATTTTTTTTTAACAAAAAGAAAGAAAAATATCAAAAAGCGTCGTCGTCATACATCCCCCATCCGGAGAGGATGACGGCCTGGGCCGCCCAACGCCAGCGCCTTTTTCTTTCTTTTTTCGTCTTTTTTCCGCTTGATCGCCATCGCGAGGAATGTCACTAGAAGCCCGCTAGCCGAGATCTGCCTTGGCACCAGATGGCAACTGGGCCAAAGGCAGCTGCTGTTGATACGAAGAATATTCCGCAAGGAGAAGGGATCTGTCGATGGAGAGACAATTGTTTGTTTTTTTTTTTTTATTTCTTTGTTTATTTTTGTTTATTTGATTTGCCGGCAACACTCTCCCGTTGCAGCGGAACGTTTCTTGTCGTTTTTTTTTACACCGTATCTCTTACAGCTCCTTCCCAAACGAGATAAACAGCACGAATAATACTCGCTCGCCTGTCAGACTATCCTAGCACTGTAACCCCCTGTAGCACTACCTAATTGCAGTGCAGTCTCTGTGCAACCTTCCATCCCGCCTCTCTTACACTCTATTTTCTACTTTCTTTTTTTCTCACTCACTTACATGTACTTCTCATCCACCAACATCGCCATCTTCTCGAATGCCACTACTCGAAAAAAAGTACAATATAGCCGCCTTGATTACAGCCTAATAGGCACGGCTACATGTATTGGTACACGCATTGGAATGTTTGGGTCCGCTGCTGGTGAAACAGTTGCATTCCAGATGCTGCCCGCCTATTGATTGGAGTCCAAGGCTGCCGCCGCTACCTATTGAAACTGCCAACGCCTTGGGGCCCATTGGCTCTCGACGCTTGACAGCTCAGTTTCTGGCCTTTTTGCACAATAGAGTCAGAAGATACAGTGATCATCCTGATCTAAGCGCATCGCTGGCCGTCTTTGCGTTGACCGCCTCCTACGGTTATCTGTTTCTATTTTCGGGATTTTTTTTTTTCGTGTCTAGGCCTTTGTCTCGCCTAGTGCACAACTCAACAGGACATGGGTGTAAAGCATGGAACGTCAAAGAGAGCTGGAGGTGAGGTGCCCTGTTGGCTTCTCACAGGTCGCTGCTTCACTACGACGCTACAGCCTCTGCCAAATATGTCATGGCATCCAATTGTGGCGCAGATGGTGAGAAGGGCTGGCCCTGCAGTGTAGGCGCCTGCACATTGACAATTGGCAATAACGGGCAATATTATCGTATGTGGCAGAATATAACAGGGAATATGTTGTCAATTGTTGGCCGCCAGGATCCATCGTCTGTACTCCCACATCTCCGAGCTTGAATTCCGTCCCTTTTTTTTCTTGCTGATGTCGATGATACCTATTGATGATGTCTGTACGTGTATCTCGCTGCAAAAAAAAAATTGTCAGAGAAGAGAAGAGAAACAAATGTCTTGCTTCGGCTGTGTGGGCCGGCTCTCGAGTACGCCGTAGGTGCCCAAGCCACGGGCCTCGTCTTGACTCAACACTGGAATGTGTCCCTTGTCCCGATCCCGGCTTAGCTCGTCGTTCATCTGCCTCCCGTCTCTGGCTCTAGGCTGCTTCCGTTGATCCTCGCCGGCTTTCAGGGCCTTTCAGGACCTTTCAGGGCCTGTCAGGACCTGTCTCGTCAGGGACCCTTTTCCTCTTTTACACTCTTCAAAAGGATATCCACTACACCTACCCTCCCCGATCGGCAGGGCCAGTGTCTCAGAACGAGTCTCGCTGCTTCGGGTTATTGGCTATGAGAGTACTTTGTACATGTGAGTGTCTCGCAAGCGCCTCGCCGGTAGAGGGTAGACGCCCCCAGGGTCCCCCCCAGGATGCCCCCAAAGGGTCCTACAGCGGTCCCTTTTTTCCATGTAAAGCGCTCTTGACGTTTCTTTCTTCTCCGTTATTACCGCTTTCGTACAACCAGCCATCATCGAAAATGAGACATCTGCAAAAAATACAATCTTCACCCTCCGCTGCCGCCCACTCTTTCCCACCCTTTGCCACGAGGCTCTTTTCCCCCCCTTGTTTCTGCTTTTTGCCCTTTCTTTTCGCCCGTTCTTTCTTGTTCATTGAAATGTCTTACCTTGCAGTGGGCTTTCGAGGCCCTTCTTTGGCCGCTTTCATGCAGCTCACCGCAAAAAGATGAAAGATGAAAGATGAAAAAGATGGGACCCTTTGGCCGCATTCAACGGCCGGTGGGCTCCAACCCGATGCATGTGTTCACCACTTCATTGTCCCCTTGGATCCTGTTCACCATTTTTACTTATAAAAGAACCTGCATCTCATCCTCGTCTCTTTGTTTCTTTTTTTATCATCATCCACTTCTGCTCACGGTTGCACGTTCACCATCATCCCCCCTGTCCGGACTTATATATATCTCTTGTCATTCTCTTCCTTGCTTGCTGCGTGTCAGCGAAAAAAAAAGCATCGTCACTTTACAACCTAGCCCCATCTTTCCTTCAAGCATTCTCACATCTGCCTTTCATCAGGCTCATTCCCCAGACCCTGTCAGTTCCCTGCTTTGTTTGACGTCGTTCATTTTTTTTTGTCGTCGAGATACAAATAAGTCCCTCGCCCTCGTTCTGTGTGCTATTTAAAGGCTCTTCTTTCCTCTTCTTTTTTTGGTTCTTTCTTTTTGCCTTCCTTAAGCAACAGCATCTTCTACTCACTTCAGCACTTTCCTCTTATTCTTCTTCTGTTTTTTTATCCCTGCTCCTTCCCCCCTCACAACTACTTCAACATGAAGTCGTTCAGCATCGCCCTGGCCTCTGCTGCCCTTGTGGCCACCGCACAGGCCGCCAAGTACACCCTTGAGGACAACTACGACAGCACCAACTTCTTCCAGACCTTTGATTTCTTTGACGCCCCTGACCCCACGCACGGCTTTGTCGACTATGTCAACGGCCAGACGGCCAGTGAAAACGGTCTGGCCGGCTATTTCCAGAACATGGTCTACCTTGGCGCCGACTATCGTACCGGCAACACCGCCGGCGGCCGTCCCTCGACTCGTCTGACCAGCAAGAAGACCTACGACAGCGGCCTCATCGTCGCCGACATCCAACACATGCCCACCGGCTGCGGCGTCTGGCCGGCCTTCTGGACCTTTGGCAACAACTGGCCCAACAACGGCGAGATCGACATCATCGAGGGCGTCAACAGCCAGAGCTCCAACGCCATCACCCTCCACACCAGCGCCGGCTGCTCCATGACCCACGTCGGCTCCGCCAGCGGCACCGCCTTTGCTACAGGCGCCTCGTCCGTCGACTGCGGTGCCGACGGCGGCTTCAACGGCTGCTCCCTCAGCACCACCAACCCGCAAAACTACGGCGATGGCTTCAACGCCAACGGCGGCGGTGTCTATGCCATGGAGCTCGCCCCCGATGCCATCTCCATCTGGTTCTTCCCTCGCGGCTCACCCCAGGCTGCCAGCCTTGCCGCCCCCGGTGCCAGCCCCGACACTGACTCGCTTGGCCAGCCTACCGCCATGTTCACCGGCTGCAACATCCCCGAGCACTTCCGCCAGCAGCAGATTGTCTTTGACACCACCTTCTGCGGCGACTGGGCTGGCTCCGTCTGGAGCTCCGACCCCGTCTGCTCGCCCAAGGCCAGCACCTGCAACAGCTACGTCCAGAACAACCCCGCCGCCTTTGTCAACGCCTATTGGGAGATCAACAGCGTCCGCGTCTACCAGACCTCTGGCGGCAACGCCAAGCGCGCCGACGACATCCCTGCCGGTGGCATCATTCCTACGCCTTTCGTCGTTTGATTTTTGAATTTTTTTTTATTTTTGCCTTTTTTTTTCAAAACCATCATACCAGAGCGAGTGCTTCTTTTTATTCTTCTTTTCTTTCGCTTTTATTTTATTGCTCCTTGCATTTTTTTTTTCTTTGTTTGATTTTCTGCCCCTGAATTTCTTTCTTTTTAGCATACCCCCCTAAGCCCTGTCATTGGTTCCTTTCTTTGATTTGTTTTTGGTTCCTTTTCATGCATTGCATTTTCTCGCACAAAGAAACACGTTTGATCTGCTTTTCATTGTCTTTTTTTGCTCTTCTCTTTCTTTCTGCCCACACAACTGCCGCTATATACCATCAGTTGCTTTTTTTACCTAGGCTTTTTTTTTCTGCTTTCCTTTAATTGCAAGCCTTCTCGTTATAGACCTGCACTGCCATTTTTCTTTCTTACCTTCTCTTCTGTACATACTTTTTTTGAACAGCCTTTTTTTTTCTCTCTTTTTGCGCACTGTTTTGATTTTCCAATTCAAAAAAATTATTCAATGATCTTCTCTGCCCATGCAAGTGACTCCTACGCCTCATCCTACCGTCATAATCTAATTCTAACTAAGTGACTTCGCCGTAATTCGCCAAATTCAATTAAGCTTTACCACCTTGGGCACTGATTTTGGATCTCGTTAGATCTCACGTCTTACCCAACCCACATAGAGGGCCGATCAAATGACTAGTACAGCAGGCAGTCCGGTGCATGAACAGCTGTGATCGTTATAAAATAGGTAGATGGGTATGATTTGCTAAAGCCTGACACGTGCAGGTACCGTGCATACTACTAACAGGTAAGATGGAATGTCGGTACAGTAGGTATTCCATTTTAGAGCGGCACTCTTATTCCTTCCATTGTTATATCTTTACAACAAATATCCCGTAGGTACTCGTGAGCTGCGTAGTATGTCGCCATCGTAGATGTGCACAGTAATGTTTTATTTTCTATAAAGACGACAACTTTAATATGCTTGAGCCATGCGAAATAAAATGCAAATATAACTCCAGAAACAAAAAGGGAATCATCCCCCCTCGATAGTCCGCGGAAGTGACAGAGGGCCAGAAAGCACACCTTGTTGTAACATGGCATGCCCGACAGGGGGAGACGAAGAAAAATAAAAAAATCAAAAAAAAGGATCAACGCAAAATAAACATATAATTGAAACAGCAGAAAAATCGCATATACAACAAAATGGGGGGTCGAGAAGTGAAGGATTGTCAAAATGTAGCGTGAAGAAAAGAGGAAATAGAGAGGACAAGAAATGGCTCTCATCTGCTCAAAGAAAAAGAGAAAATGTGTGAAATAGAAAGAACACTCAAAACTCCCAGATAACAAAAACAAAAAAAGGACACGTTCCCCGGCAAAACTCTTCCCCAGTCTTGCCATGTCCTTCTCCAATCTATTTTTTTCTTGTGCTCCCCGAGCATCGAATGGATTCGCAGGCACAAAATAGAAGAACACCAAAAAGTTGAACACTATGCATCATGTCGTCAAAGCTGTTTCAGAAGGGAGCAAGAGGGCCCCTTCGAGTTGTGAAGTTTTAAAATGGGTTGAAAAAAGTGGTTGTGAATTTGTGAAGGGGGAGAAAAAAGCCAAAAATGGAGGCCAGGCCAAAAAAAAGAACGATGGCAGGCCTGCTTGACCTATTCAAGCAATCGAGAAAATAGGCGGCAACAGAAAAGAAGGCGGTGAACTTTTTTTTGTCGAAAAAAAGAGGGTGGCCATAAACGAGAGAGGCCGGGTATCAGCGGCGTCAAGAAAAGAAAGCCAAGTAAAACATGGAGAAAGATGTACGGCCGTCCACAGGCAGCAGCTGCCATGTTTAGAACTTGACCTTTTGACCCGTGAGCTTGAACCAGATCATGCAAAGCAGGTCCTCCTTGAACCGCTCCCACCACGTCCGGTTGAGGTAGTAGCTCAGCTCGCGGTAGTTGTACATCTCGCCCCAGCAGTCGCGACCCCACTCGCAGCCGGCCATGTTGACAACAAAGTCGCGGTCGTTTTGGTTGTAGTGGAAGCGGACGCTGTTGCCGTTCTCAGAGCATGCACCCTCGGGGAAGCTGTTGATCATCCGCTGTGGCATGAAGCCGACGTGACTGCGGATCCAGGGCTGGGCAATGTACAGAGATTCGAGAGCATCCTGCTCCTTGTGCTCCCATTCCATGTGTCTCTGCTCGTACGACACGGGATCCCACCACACATCCAGAAGACGGTCGGTCCACTCGCTCTTGCGAATGAAGAACGAGCCGAGGTTGAAGCCAGAGCAGTCCTGCGAAAGCAGCAGGTTCAACGACTTCGGGTCACCATCGCCATCAACGCTGCGCGACACATCGTCGAGCTGAACTTCTTGCGGCGGGTGCGAGATGTTGAGGGGGTTGTACTCATTGATGTCGCGGTAAACGTGCTTGTCAAGCTCATTGAAGATGTGGTCCTGCAGCGAGTAAGTCGGCTCCATAACCAAGGTGTTAAGGTCGAGCCACCAGAACCTGCAAAAGTTGGTCGGAAAAAGCGCCATGTCAGCAACAAAAAAGGTACAATGCATATATAGCTCGGCTGACGCCACGTTGGAGACAAAGGGATTGGGGTGGGTTTACGTACCACTCAGCCTTGGGGTATTTTCTCATGGCCTGCCGGATGAAGTCGACCTTCTCCCAGCTCTCACGCCACTCGTGAGCATACTTTTTCTTGGTGCGCATGTCGACGATCTCGAGGTCGTATCCCCAATGCGCGGCGTAGCGCTTCTTGTTCCGTGTGCTGTCGCGCTCAATTGCCCATTCGCGAGCGCCCTTCCATTCCATGACACCACCGCCGACGTTTGCCGCGAGGATGATGACAAACTTTTCACCGCCACCAAGCCATGACGTTCTCCGCCAGTGGTATACGAGAGCTAATGGAAATAGGCGCGGTTAGTTTGCCGTAGCGGCCTCGTGGTAGGAACAAATGACAGGAAACGAACTAAAAAAAAAGGCACAAAGGAAACCAGAAACTCACGGGAATGGTAGAAGATGTATATCGCAGCTAGGATACCGAGAATGACAGCTAGCCGAAATCTCGTCTTGCGTCCGAGATGCGCGTATGCGTTTTGGATGCGGGCAATAGGAGGCCATCTGGCGATTGCCCACTGCTGGGTGTTTGGCTTGTCCTTGTCGCCCACGGACGGCGCCCCGGTGTTGAAACGTGGCAAGCTGCTGGAAAGTTGCCGCATGTGTCTGGTGAAGAATCCCCGATTTTGAGTCGAGTAGGAAGGGTACTTGCTTCCTGAGGTGCTGCGTGCACTGAGAGTGTTTCCATTGGCATCGTTGTAGGCCTTGGCAGGACTCGAGCGGCCGCTGCCATTGATGTTCAGTCCAGGGCTGGACCAGCCGCCGTCGGGACCGGGAGAAGGGCTTCGTGATAACGACATGCTGACATTCGGGGTGCCTGTGGTTGAGAGCGAAAAGAGAGCAAGAGGTTAGAATGGATGGATGCGCCTTCACACAAGCATAGGCAAGGGGCAGTGGCCGGAATGGCAGGACTTGGGGCGGCGTCGTGTTATTTGGAGATAAGACATCAGCGGCGTGTCTGGGAGTGACTGCCGCAGTGACTGGAATGCTTCGATGCTCCGAAAAAAGGTGCGATGTAACATGGGTAAATACATACCGGGAATGGGCGAAAGGGGCGCGTTCACGGCCAGATGTTGCGATGAAGCGTCGTTGTCCAATGACGGGGGAGGCGGCGGACCAGTGACGCTCGAGGAAGAACGGCGACGATGTGTCCTAGGCCTTTCGCCAAAGGAAGAGGAAGAAGTCGTCGAAAGAGTTGAGGGAGCCAGATTTGCAACAGTTGGATCCACGTCACCAGATGGCGCTTGACAGGCCACGCTGGTCGCAGATAGAAACCTGAAAAGAGACAAAGAAAAAAAAGGCAGAAATAGGGCGGAATCCCGAGTGCGCCGATGGCTTGGGAGGGGACTGCAGCAAGAGGACAGAAGAGCTTCTGCTGGGGGTGGGCAACAATGGGGTAGAGGGGACGCAGCAGGGGTGGGAGGAGACAAAAAAAAATAAGTGATAAAAAAGTCAGTGTGGTTAGGTGGCCAGTAGAGGAGTAGCGGGCCCCAATACTTGGAGGGCAAGCAGAAAAGAGGGTGCCGAGAGTTCGTATTGGGTCGACCAGGAATAAAGGAATAAAATGGCGACGAATTCGGACGAGGCCAAGAGAAATGACTTCTTCGGCGCTAGGGAACACGGCAAATAGGACGCGGCCCTAGAAGTAGGTATGTGGCCTTGTGCCCTTTTCGGATCGTTGTGTTCTGCGAGAGACGGCTTTGATGACAGCGTCTGACAGAACCTGGCGGTGGGTGGCAAGGGGTCAGGTAAAACAATGGCTGTTGTGAGTGTACTCCGTAGTGAATTGGTGGGAGCTGGGCGCGGCGCGCTTTTTTTTTTTTTTTTCTTTTTCGTATTTTTTCCGTTCGCTGTTTTATCTCTGTTTTATGGCAGCGGCCTTTTCTGGTTATAGTGGTATTAGTGGATGTTTTTTTTTTTTTTGCCGTAGAGCATGTTTTTTCCAGTGACGGGCGAAAAGGAGCGAAGAGAAATGGAATAAAACGATGAAAAAAAAGATAAAAAGGAGATAAAACAGAGAATGGGTCTGGAAGCGAGTGGCAGGGAATCGGTCGTCTCATAGACGCGGCTCCTGGCACCACCAACGCGCAAATTATAATGGAGGCAAGAGAGACGCGGGCGGCAGGGGAAATGCAATGGGTAAGATACACTGTTGGCAATGCACTTCACGGTAGTGACATCGTACTCCGTACTCTGTATCAAACGACATAGGTACTCGTACTTACAATGGAGAGTGGCTGATGAGCCGACGAGGCCACAAAGCGTAAGACGGGTGAGGTTTGGTTCGTTTCTAGCTGGAAGCAGAAAGGTCTCCGCCGTAAAGTATGGAGCAATAAAGAAATGACTGGAGGTCGCGCTTTATCGAGCGTTGCAGTGCTTTTTGCCGCAGACTGGGGGTTGTGTTTGCAGGGTACTCGTAGACGGATAGCGGCGTGAGAAGAAGGAAGAAGAAAGGATGGCAGCAAAATGTCGCGATGCACCATAAAAAGAGCTCGGGCAGGGGAGAGAAAAGGGGGGGCAGTGGGGGGCGTGAATAGGAAAGGGGACGCGTTCGAAAATGGACAAAGAGGAAGAATGTGGCCCGATCGCTCTTTCCCTGCGAGTACGAAAGCTTCACTGGGCTTCCCTTTGGAGATTGCGATGGCGGCAGCACTTTCCCAACCATGCTACGATCTCGGTCGCGCCTGCCGCTCACGGCAAGCTTCCGTGCGACCAACAATTGGTCCCCCTTTTCTTCCGTAGTACGGAGTACTTTTTCTCAGATACATCTACGATTGTGTATGTACGAACATCTGCAGCTTGACTTTGTCGGGCTGTTTGCTGGTCTAGGCTGTTCTCAAACAGCTAAAATTAGGCGGGACGAGCATCCCTGCAGGCTGCGCAGCACTGACCCGCAATGATAGAAGCAGCTACGAGTACGAATATGGAACGAGGTACATCTGTATGTATCTTACCATTTCATCGCGTCGAGCGCTCCTTCCTCCTAAGACCAGCAGGTTGGATTATCTAATAATTGGAGAAATGGCGATATGCGGAGTATCTCATTTCGTACCAATGCCATATCTCCAAGGTTCGTGTAATTTTGCAAGCCTGTTCAAGCGGATTCGGAGCCGAGAGCTATCATAAGAATGCACGTGTAAGATGTTGTACGGGAGTGGGCTTTGTGAGAAGTAGGCATTCGCGTAAGATTCACCGCCCGTTTGACAGGCAAGATACTCGAGAATGGCCTGCTATCACCTACTCTTACGGAGTAGTAGATGCTCCGACCTTCTGGGCAGTTAAACTCCAAAGCCTCTCAGTGGCATGCACAGCGTATTGCCGTCAACGGCCCCGTCGAATTTGGCCCGTCTCGGCGATGCCTTGGAAGTGCACATCCTCATTTGCCTCCCTGATGTGAAGGATCGAAGCGTTCAGCCGTCGAGATAGGGAAGGCGCGCTAGCCAATAGGAGACACGCGGCGGGACTGTGCTCACTGGCTCGATGAAAATTTGGCTATTTTCATGGCCATTTTATTAGCCATTTTTGTAGACAAAGATTTAAATCGAAAGTTTTAACCTGTCAAATTTTCAGTGGTTCCTGGCTAAAGAATCCAGTATTGGCCAGTGTACAAGGCCATCTGCCGCCATCCTGCAAACTGTTCTTTTTTAAGTGGATACGAGCGCCAAGACAATTTCTCTTGGCATTTGACGTCAATCTTGTGGATGTCGCGCACGTGTTTTTTTTTTTTTTTTAAAAAAAGCTGGCTCGCTCGCGATAAAGGGCAACGATAGCGGGCAGTTTTCAATGTCGACAACAATCATCATTTGTGTGCCGGAAAAATATTTGCATGTAAGATACATAATAAACGCGAAACGTGATGAGACTAGGGGGCTTTGTGACAACGTCCAAGTTAATATACCGTGAGAAATATAGCTGCGTGGAGTGTGTGCGCTGTGCATGTGTTTTCGGGTAAGCCGCACCCTGCACTGCGAAATTGAGCCGCCCAAGTGGGTGCAATTATGTTTGATAATACAACAGATGTGTAAAATATGAGGAAAATACATGAAAAATACATGTATCTTACTTCGTACGAGTACACAACGGCACTCAAAGCCCTGGCAATAACCTCCTTCCTACCTACTCCGTACGGAGTACATTACTCATGTATCTCACACACGCAATGTAAGATACATGTACATGTACTTCACCCTTAATAAGCGTCCAGTATTTATTCCACATTTCTGGTACTGTATCTGCCCTACAAGACGGAGTGCAACAGTGCCACCGATCCGCCGTCGGACGCTACCCGGGCGATCTCTGTCTCGTACGAGGATATGAGCTCCTATTTGGTGTAAACAAACGAAACTCACCTCCTCACAACGTCAGTACGAAGCACTTGAGCAAGGACGACGGTGAGCGTCAAATCAATCACATGATATAGCGCATACCAAAACGATCACATCTCGTGAGACAGTGACACAACGCAAGCGCCCCGGGTACGCACCTTCCTGCAACACCGTGAGGACAAAGCGTGACTTCCTTGTCGGGATAGTGAGTGTGCAGCAAAACGGCATCGAAATGACAACTGTGGCGCCCAGGCCCAATCACCGGGTCGTACCTTCCCAGGATTGGTATTATTTCATGCATCGTGCGTCGGCGGCGGCTATTCGTGACCAATCGCGGCAGGAAGGAGCGACCTGGCGGCGCTTAGGCACCTTACGGTATGGCAGCTGCGCGCACCTTCCCAATTGGCGTCTTTCTGTCGCTTGCCATCTTCGCTGGTAGACTTCCATGTCCCGCAATGCAACAACAAAACAAAAAAAAGCCAGTAGACGCCCAGACGACGAACATCAAACGCACCACCGCCTTTGGGCCCTGCTTCTATGCGCCCGGTGGAACCTGATCCCAGCATGCCGATTCGCGCGCAGTCACACACTCGCGCGCTTGGATGCTGCTGATGCACCTCTCCGCCGTGCATCATCCAGTGGCTCTCTGCCGTCGCTCAAAGAAAAGCAGTCTTTTCATGGCAGAGAGCCGATCCAAACCAAGCGGTTTGGTTGGCTGGAGGATAGTTTGAAGATGGCCTGGGTGGGCATGGAGAGTCATGGAGGTCGCGACTGGTCGTGTGGTGTGGCACGTACGGAGCATGGTCAGGATGATGACTCGTCGATACCCTTCCTCTTCTTTTCTTCTCTTTTCTTTTCTTTTCTTGATTTCTTTGCTCCTGTCATCTCATCTCCCGGTCCTCTTTCGCGCCTATTCGTTTGCTCGTCTGTCCTTGCTGTTGTCGACAGCCGCTGCCGCCAATATCGTGTGCAGAAAAGTCACTCGTTACAGCCATCTTCCAGTTTCGCGATATTCATTTCGTGGCAATTTGTCCCGCGACATTCTTTTGTCTCTTGTGTTTTTATGGACTGAACAGGTTTTTTATTCTCTCTTTGCAGCTTCCCTTGGTCATTTCGTGGCCTTTGTCCATTGTTCAGTGACACAGCGCTCTTCTTTGCCAGCAAGCGACTCATTGTCCGTGGGCCGCTATTGAGAACAATACCTTTATGCCCGCTTTGCTTTCCATCAATAGCGCCCTTGGCAGTTTACTGTTGAGGACTGGCCCCTCTACCCACTGTCCCTCTCTGCTTCTTACTCTCGTTTCTCTTCAATATTCATTCCCAAGCAAAGCTCATTTTCATATTCAACTTTTACATCCGATCTTTTTTAAGCTTTTTTTTTGTTGTTCTTTTATATCATTTCCAGCAACAGCCTCGCGAAGGAGCCTCCAAAAACAACACAGCTCATTACCTACCTACCTATATTATTAAACAGCTACGACGATGAACGACTTACGGTCATTACCAGCAGACCTCTTCCCAGCGCCTCCGAGTCAGAGCATCGCCAACTCCAACCCAAGAAGTAGTGACGCACCATCTCGAGAAGACTGGGAGGACTGGGAGAGCGACTGTGACGGAGACAGCAGCTATGACGGAGGGAGCGACGACGATCGTGACGGCGCAGGCCACCGGCACGACGAGTCGTTGCTTGACACCATTGACGAGGCGCCAGAATCGCCACTTCTCCCCAAAAGCCCGCAGCCTCGGTCTTTGCAAGAAGCTCTTTCCCAAGCATCAACCTCGCAAACAACACGACAGCCAACGCAAGACTTGCATTCTTTGGCATCTTCACACATTGCACAACCTGCACAGAAACCACTACGGCTAAAGTCCCGTGCCCGGCAAAAGGCACAAAACGCAAAGGCCGGTATCCGGTTGGTTACGGATATGACCAAGCTGCGCAAGCAACAGCAGCAGCAGCAGCAGCAGCAGCAGCAGCAGCAGCAGCAGCAAATACAACAAATGCAGCTTCACCGTCAGCAGCAGCACCACCACCAACAACAACAACACCAACAGCAGTCGTCTGATGCTCAGCGACCAAAGTTTGTCGACGCTGCTGCTCTCCGCGCTCTCGAGGGCAAGCCCTCGGACTCGTCGATTGGCAACTGGAACTGGCTGCGACGCCGCGGCAACAACGCCGCCGAGCGGCCCCAGAGAGATGGCGACAGCCCAGCAGCTGTATCAGCAACACCCATTGCAGAGTCGGCGGTCTCGCACGACCTCTCGCCTAACGGGCCGATCGTCATCGGGATTAGCGTGCCCGAGAACGACTTGGCCGTCCGCACCATCAGCCCACAGACGGCCGTTCTTAAGACGCCAGCACTCTCAGCCCTTGACGTGAATGGCAAGCGCGTCATTCTCCAGTCGAAACAAAGCCCCTCCTCGCCACAGCCACCGATGAAGTCGGTCTGGTCTCCAGATACCCCTGATTCCGAGCAGTCGCTGAGCAGTGCCGGCGCCTCGTCGTCCCGCGCAGGGTCCAGTATTTACGCGCATTATGATTACAAAAACAAGACACACGGACTGCCTCACGGATCCGCTGCTCCTTCTGTCCCCGAGATGCCTCAGCTGCACACGGCGGCCCGTGTCCCTGCCATCGTCGAGAAGCCGCCTGTGAGCCCCGGCCGGCTTTCACGCAAGGGCAGTGTGCTGCGGCGAGAAGTGGATGTCGACGACGATGACAACGGCACGCCCATCACGCTCTTTGAAGAGGACGGCAGCCCTGCCTCCTACCGCCGTGCCTCGCGGGTGGCCAATATTCGTACGAGGTCGATTGCAAATACCATCGACACTACCCGCTCGGGATGGTGGGACCATGTCAAGACCCCCTTCATGGAGCAGGCCAGTCCGTCCTTTTTTCCCAGTACCAGCGCGACCGCCTCTCCCGTTCTATCGGCAAGCAAGACGCCGCAGTCGGCTACCTTTCCTCTGTCCCCTGAAAACATCCCTGCGGTGCCAGCCGTGCCGGCTGTGCACACTTCTCCAACTGTGCCTGTCCCGCATAGCCTATCGCCTCTTGCTGCCAGTGCTGCATCCCCTGCATCCCCTGCATCCCCAGTCTCCAACTGCAGGGAGGTCTCCCCGGAAAATGCTGGACAAGAGGATGAGTGGTATTTGCGGCCGACGCTCGCTGAAAAGCAGTCTCTCGCCCGCTCACAGCCGCAGCATCGGCCCGCGCCCAGCAAGCCTGCTTTGGGCATCTCAACATCCTTTGCCAACGCGCACGTCTATAGCAGTGGCTTTGACCGCTCGCCGACGGTGGCATCATCATCGCAGACGGCTGGCCTGGCGCCGCGGGCGACACCACGCCTCTCGCCGCGCGGATCTCCTTCGCTCATGTCCGAAAAGGCGCAGCTCGCCGCCGCCGCCAAAGCCGCTGTGGGCACTGCTACTCCTCCTCCGCCCGTCTTGACGCCTCGTGCCGAACAGGAGCAGTCCCACGGCCGGTCTCGAGAGCAGCCTCGCGAGCAGCCTCGCGAGCAGTCCCGCAGCCAGGCGGCCCCCTCAGAGCCGCCACCACCGTACGAATCGCCACGTCCTGCACCATCAACACAGCCTATTGTGCGGTACCGTGCCGTGTTCCCACCTGGCCACCCGCCGCGCGTCAACTTCCCCCCGTCCCCAGGCCCCGTTTCTCCCGGACTGGCGCGCACCATGACCTCTCAGGGCGCCATTCACATGGCCGATGTTCCACTGACGCCACCTGGTGTGCGGGATGCGGCCGAAGCCGCTGGTCATCCCCTTCCCGGCCGGCCATCGGGTGCCCTGTTTCCGGGCACGACCATACTGGCTCCCGACGCTGCTGCCAGAGTGGAGCGCACTCGTCGGCGACACGAAAAGGAGGATGCTGCAGCTCTCCGTGCAGGAAGTTTGTGGCGTGGCCGTGGGTGCATACCCCAGAGCGGCTGCTTTGGCCGTCGCAGTGGCCAGGCGCACCGGAGACGCCGGCGGTGGATATGCTGCGGTATATTTGGAGGCGGCGTACTGCTCATTACGTTGGTTGTCGTTCTCGCCGTGACCCTGTCGCGGAAGAAAGCCCCTCCTGCGCAGCCGTACTCGATCTGGCAAAACACGACCAATTTCCCGCCCATGCCGACGGGCATCACGACTGTCATTGGCACGGATAATGCCGTCGAGCGTGCTGGTTGTGTGGCACCGACGACTCTCTGGAGCTGTTCGCTGCCCAAAGAGCAGCAGAATGCCAACAAGCCCTACTCGGGCAGCCAGCCTTCCTTTGTCCTCGACATTCAGTTTGACAACGCACCTGGCCGGCTTTGGGATGTTCCCGATGGCGCCATTCCAACGCCGTCTGCGTCGCCCTCGTCTACGTCGCCATCGTCTAGCAACAAACCAGCATCGCCGCACTTTGATGCCGGCTTCTCTCCACAGCCGGCGCCTCCCTCTTTTCAAGAAATGTGGTTCCTGGGCAACACGAGCGACGGGATTGTTTCAGACCGCAAGGCCGGCGAGCCGACGCCATTTTTCATTACCTTTTTGACATCGGTCAATGCAACAACGCCCGGACCTAATGAAGTATTGCGCCGCCAAGAAGCTATTCCTCGGATTCGTGGACGAGCCGCCAGCAGCAGCAGCAGCAGTGCAGTCAGTAGCTCATCGACAAGTCCATCAGCAGCAAGCTCTTCACAAAGCTCCACTGCGAGCTCTTCTGCGAGCTCTTCTGCAACGTCTGCAGCAGCAGCCACGCTCTCGCCCTCGCCCTCACCGTCGCCTGCTGCCGAGTTCCCTCCGCCTGCTGTCAATCCTAACGGTACAGGTGCCCCGGCTGTTCTTTTCCCGCTGCCTGTTCAGCAGCCTCTGCGGCTATACGACCGCGGTCTGGACACGGAGCACTTTGGCTTCTACACATACTTTGATAAGACGATCTATGTGCAGTCAGTTGACCCAAGCACGCCAGGATTGCCGAGCGATACCGATGGCGGCTCACTCGAAAAGGATGCCAACCATGTTGTGACGTGGCCGCAGACGCGGTTCAGCATCAAGATTTGGACTCGCCTTGGCGGTTCGGCACGCATCCTGGGCGGTGTGGATGCCGCCCACACGAACACAACGCAGCCCGGCACGTTCCCTTATCCAATCACCATCTCAGAGGACCTGCATGGCGGCGACCTTGTGCACAAAGGTGTCTTTGCACGGAGTGTAGACAAGCTTCAGCAGATTCAGACGGACGACACAACGCGCATCCTTGACAATCTGGCCTTTGGCGGAACACTGATCAACCACGAGGGCAATCCTAGCTTTGGAGGCTCAGACGGCGGCACAGGCGGCTGCAAGTGTGTATGGAACAACTTTTTGGGCGTCAATGGAAAGATTATCGAGTAGTGGTGGCGGGGAAGATGGCCCATCGATGTATGTGGAGGGGAGGGATATATGACGACATTGGATTATTATCATAGCATTCTAGGTGTTGGCATACATTGTATATTTTTAGTGTTTGGAATTTTTTTTTTAAAAAAAAACTACTGTATCAGTAAAAATAAATCATTATACAAAATACAAAATAGAACTGAATGCCTACCTTATACATTGTAGATTTTGAATTTCTGAACCTCTGGGGCAAATACTGGTCACGTGACATTGGCACATTTTTGCACTCTTACAGAACATCTCGCGATGCTCCATACTGGATTTGATATCTCGCCACTACCCATCTTTTTCTTCTTGGATATATAACATTTTTTGCCCTTTCATAATGAGGCCTCTTTTACCATTACGGCTGCGCGCATGCCAGTTTTGCAGCAGGGCAGCATTTCGACCGTCTGTACGCTACAGTACAACACGATTTTTATCAGGTGCACCAACATCATCACCAACGGTATTCTCGTGGTCAAAGACGGCCGTGGGGAGAGCACGATGGTCGAGCAGCAGCTCTCAGCCAAGGAACTCGGAAAATGAGAGCATTACCACTGAGAGATGGTCCCACAGTCTTGTGACATTGGCCATTGAGACGTCGTGCGACGACACGTGCGTGGCTATTCTCGAGAAGCAACAGGGCGAGGGCGGCCGGGCCAGACTGCTCTTCGAGGAGCGAGTGACGGCCGACAACCGCAAGTTTGGCGGCATTCATCCCCTGACGGCCACGGAATCACACGCGGTGGCCCTGGCGCCGCTGGTGCAGCGAGCCGTCCAGTATCTGCCGGGCGACAGGAAGCGGCCGGATTTCGTGTCGGTGACGCGAGGACCGGGCATGATCTCCTCGCTGGCTACGGGCGTGGCCCTGGCCAAGGGTCTGGCGGTGTCGTGGGGTGTGCCGCTGGTGGGTGCTCACCACATGCAGGCGCATGCGCTGACACCCCGTCTCGTGCGGGCCATGCGCAAGGACAGTGATGTTGATGATGGCGGTAGTACGCCGCCGCCGGCCGAATTCCCCTATCTCTCGTTTCTCGTTTCGGGCGGCCACACGCTGCTCGTGCACTCTCGCAGCCTCTGCGACCACCGTGTGCTGGCAGCGAGTGCCAACATCGCCGTGGGCAACATTCTCGACAAGTGCGCGCGGGCCATATTGCCGCCCGGGTTTATTGCCGAGGCGGAAGCCAAGGCCAACAGGAGCTTGCCGTACGGCGCCCTGATGGAAGCGTTTGCCTTCCCAGACGGCCAGACCAATTATGATTTCCGGTATCCGGCGCAGCGGCGCGACGAGATGATGCCGTGGATCTCCCGCGACTATGACTGGCGGCTCGAGGCGCCGCTTGGCAATGGCCCTCTGCGGAAAACACTGCAGTTTGATTTCTCTGGACTCAACGGTGCCGTGATTAAGCTCTGCGGTGGCGAGGACGGCCAGCACGCGCGGCCGATGGACGACAAGGAGCGGCGCGAGCTGGCCAGGGCGACCATGCAGCTCGCCTTTGAGCATCTGGCGAGCCGTCTGCTGCTGGCGCTCGGCACCGAAATAGAGGGCCCGCCGCCGACATGTCTCGTGGTCTCGGGCGGCGTGGCGAGCAACAAGTTTCTGCGGCACGTTCTCGAATCAGCACTGGCTGTACGTGGCCACGGCCACTTGCCGGTTGTGGCACCGCCGCCGTCGCTGTGCACAGACAATGCGGCCATGATTGCCTGGGCCGCCATGGAAATGTACGAGGCCGGATGGACGACGGACCTGACGGCTCTGCCTACGCGAAAATGGTCCATGGATGCCCAGGCCGAGGACGGAGGTGTTCTCGGGCTGGGTGGATGGATAAGAAGGGAAGCCAACTGAGCACGAGGAAAAAGAAAGAAAAAAGAAAGAAAAGAAGCTTTTAGGAGACAGATAGATATACCCGTTCTTGCAGCAAAGCATATGCGCCAGAAAATCATTTCATTGTAAAACTTGTACATAACAAAAACAAAAAAGATATAGAGAGAAGCTCCGAAAAAAAAGGAGAAGAAAAAAATATGCAATCACTGCTCATTTCTCCATTATTCCGGTGACTGGTTTTCCCGCCGCAATGCCCACGTCCTTTACTCAAAGTTGCTTGTGACGTTTGTAAACTCGCCCTTCTCAAGCTTGGTCTTCCAGAAGACGGGGTTGGTGTCGGTGAAGCCGTGCTTCTCCCAGCCGGCCTCCTTGACGTGGTACAGGTTGATGAAACCGCCCGAGTAGGCGTCGCGGTGGGTGGCTGCCAGGATGCTGCGGCGGCCAAGCTCCAGCGCCTCCTCGGTGGTCAGGTCTTCGCGGTACTCGGCATCGAGCACACCGTAGGCAAAAGTCTGGCCGGAGCCGACACAGAAAAGCTTTCCGGCGAGACGCGTGCCGTCCGAGTCGACATAGTAGAGGGCGGGGCCCTCCTCGGGTGTGACGCCAGCGCACATGGTGCCCATGGACAGGCCCATGCCCTTGTAGCTATAGACGAGGTTGGCGAGGATCTTGCTGGCGGCGGCGACGGAGATGCGGCGCTTGTGGCGCAGCTCGTGCAGACGGCACTGCTGGCCGAGCCAGGCGAGCCAGTACTGGCAGTCGGCAGCGCCACCGGCCATGGTGCCGAGCAGGGCGCTGTTAATCTCAATGACCTTCTTGACGGTCTGCGAAGCGATCCAGTTGCCGGCGGTGGCACGCGAGTCGGTGGCCACAATGATGCCGCCCTGGAAGCGGAAGGCAAGCGTTGTCGTGCCGTGGGCAATCTTGATGGGGCAGCTGGGGTTGGAGCGGTCGTCGGTAGCCGCACGAAGCCATTGCGAGGGCTGTACGTCAGTTCAGCATGATGACGATATGATACACGAGTCACCCTGTCGTCCTAGTGGCACACATAAACTCACCTGAGCTATCGGAGGAACGGCAAACTTGTGCGAGAGGCCCGGAAGAGAGCCGTTGTAGTCAAAGTCTTCGTCGTCAGCGACGACGTCGTCGGCCATCGCCGGCCGGCTGTACCGCGAAACGAGAGCATCCATGGCGGCCCTCGTAAAGCTGAGTCGATTGTGTGTGCTGGAAACCGGCGTGGGCAGGATAAGACACTACCACAGAAATTCGCTCCGTAGATGGTAGCTGGTGGTGCTGG
>JAGKRZ010000423.1:0-24961 GCA_020002355.1 Intubia oerlemansii
AAAAAGGGGGGGGGGGGGGGGGGAAGGGGATTGGGCAGTAGCCAGAAAATACATACAAAGGACCCAAATGCCACAGAAACCGTGACAAGACGGTTAAACGTGTTAGTTTTCCCGTGACGTCCAGACTGTGCCATTTTCGGTTATGATGATGCAATTGTGATGGAGGAAAGGAATGTAGTATGCTCCATGGGATTTTACAAGACACAGGGTAGAGTTACTCCCGGGGTTTTATCATTTTCCTTTTCCAATGTTTCGGGTCTTTTTGAGCGATCGTAACCGCTAAACTTTAATTTCCGGACTTGATATACACATTCTTTGATGAAAGTCATGATAATGGGCACCGAGAGACGCTTTTCGTTGTGCACATGTCGTGATACCTTCGTCCCGTGTCCAGTAGTACTACAGCATTACCTCAAATTCCGCAGTAACACCATGTCAGTCTAGACAGGACGGCTGCTGCTATATGACGTTTTTTATACTGTAGTATGGTTTTTTTTTTTCAAATAGGTGCCTTTACATAAGTTGGTCTTTTGATGAAGTCGAAACTAGCATGATAGCTTACGTTGCATAGCCTCGCATATCTCCCCAGTGGAATATTCTAAACTCACAAAATATTGGTTTTTTTTGGGCTTTTTTTTTTAAAAATATACCGCTACCGAGTATATAGACACCTCTAAGATATGGAACCCTAACGCGGGATGTCAATGATAGCTATGTATCACAGCCACGTCGATGCGGCATTTCAACTTCGGAGGCAAGATGGCGTCCCGATCATGAATCACCTGATGTTTCAAGGAGTATGCCAAGATAAACGGCACGAATAGTTATATTCTCACGATTTTGTTTTATAACACGAGGAATACGAAGGAAATAACAACGAAGGCTGTAGCGTCGAGGAGAATCGGGTTGTGGTCAACATTAGACACGCCACTTGCACTACTCCTCCAAGTTCGACACCACCAGAGATAAATGACTCACTACAAATGGTGTGCCAGCGTTTCGAGATAATAACTAGCTCAGATCGTACCATTGAGTGAGTTGGTTACGTGGAAGCATCCCGCAAACACTGTCCCGATAATGAGTTGAGTGCCGAGCGCCGCCGGATGAGAACGATAATTATTTTGCCAAGGCTACTACATTCCGGCCTTAGCACATGTAGTTTATCAATATTGGAACTTTTTCTTACATGGAAATAAGGTTTGAGCATATTCATGATCTCTCTAGAGCTGTTATGAACGGAAATATATGGAATGGACGGATGTTGTGATGTTCGAACGGTACGAAGAGGTCGTGTAAGTGGTCACGTGTACAGAAGCGTGACGGGAAAGACCGGAACGTGCCGCAAAAGGCACGTGCCTGACCGGGATGGAATCCTTAGTAATTACAGTGCTCACGCACAGTGACAGCCGCTGTGGAGACTCGCTAGCGACGCGCTAGTCGTTCAGCCCCGCCTTTGCGAAGCACCTTATTCCTTTCCTATTTGGGAAGGTTATCAAACGCCGACTTGGCCTGCATCGGAGGATGCTGAACGTGCGGAGGTGTCTTGTGTGCGGCCGTGATAAGATTATCCGGGGCAGCCATCGTGTCCCCGGTCTCCATATCGTCATCATTTATTGACACTTGATCGTCGTATTGAATCTCCCCAGGACTTGCGCATTCTTCCCCGCACTTTCTGTTCGTGATAATTCCATGCAGCATCCTCACGTTTGACTCTTGACGTCGTTGAGCCTCCTTTTCCTTCAACAATACACAACAACAAAACCGACATCATGGGATCCGCAAACACCACCCTTCCGTTCACTCTGAACGACCCCGAACTTCTCCACACCGAGAACTGCATCGACGGCAAGTGGGTGCCCGCTGTCGGCGGCAAGCGCTTTGACGTGGTCGACCCCGGCAACGGCAAGACATGGACCTCGTGCCCGGACAGCACCGTTGACGATGTCGAGAGTGCCGTGGCGTCGTCGCACGCCGCTTTCCAGATCTACTCCAAGTGGACGCCCCGGAAGCGCGCCGAGGCCATCGGCCGCTGGCACCAGCTGCTCGTGGGCGCGCGTGAGGACTTGGCCCGCATCCTGGTCCTCGAGACGGGCAAGCCGCTCGCTGAGGCGTACGGCGAGATCGACTACGGCACCTCGTTCACGTGGTGGTTCACTGGCGAGGCCGATCGCGTCCAGGGCAGCACCGTGCAGCTGGCCATCCCGGGCCGCCGCGCCTTTGTCGTGAAGCAGCCCGTGGGTCCTGCTGTGGCTCTCGTTCCCTGGAACTTCCCCTTTGCGCTGGTTCTGCGCAAGGCCGGCGCCGCTCTGGCGGCCGGCTGCACGATGATCGTCAAGAGCTCGCCCGAGACGCCCATGACGGCTTTCTGCATTGCCCACCTGGCGATGCGCGCCGGTTTCCCTCCCGGCGTCTTCAACGTCCTGAGCACCAGCCTCGAGAACACGCCAAGCGTCGCCGAGGCGCTCTGCCTGCACCCCAAGATCAAGAAGGTCACCTTCACGGGCAGCACCCGCGTCGGCAAGATCATCTCCAGCCTCTGCGCGCGCAACCTCAAGAAGTGCACGCTCGAGCTCGGCGGCAACTGCCCCTTTATCATCTTTGACGATGCCAGCCTCGACCAGGCCCTGGCGCAGCTGCAGGCCCTGAAATGGCGCCACGCCGGCCAAGCCTGCATCTCGTCCAACCGCGTGTACGTCCAGCGCGGCATCCACGACGCCTTTGTGGCACGTCTGCTCGAGGCAACGAGCAAGCTCAAGATGGGCCACGGTCTGGCCGAGGGTACCACCCTGGGCCCGGTGACGACCCCCCGAGGTCTCGACAAGAGCGAGGAGCTCTTCAAGGACGCCATCAGCAAGGGTGCCAAGGTGGAGATGGGCAACGGCGTGCGTGAGAGCAACGCGAGTGGTTACTTCATGTCGCCCACCGTTCTGACGGGCGTCCATGACGACATGGCCATGTCGCAGGACGAGATCTTTGCTCCTCTGCTGGGCATCAGCGTGTTTGACGACGAGAAGGAGGTTGTGGAGCGCGCCAACAACACCAGCATGGGTCTGGCCAGCTATGTCTTTACCAAGAACGTCGACCGCATGTGGCGGATGCTCGAGAACCTCGAGGCGGGCATGATTGGTCTGGTGAGTTTTAAGAGTTTTTATGACCTTTTTTGTGTTTTAATATGTTTAGCAGTGCTGACGTTATAGAACACTGGCAACGGATCGGCGACCGAGGTGCCGTTTGGCGGTATCAAGGACAGTGGCGTGGGCAAGGAGAGCGGCAAGGATGTCGCTGTTGCTGAGTTCCTCATCACCAAGACGGGAACACTCTCTGTGGAGGATCACTATTAATTACTTGCATTTTGGCACAATATTGCAACGATAACTGAAATGAAATTGTACGATCTTTTGCATGATGGTTTAAAATCAAACAGCGTTATTACCAATGAAAGGACCTCTTATTATACCGTGCTGCATGTCAACTTCGTATGGTTTGTACAGTTGCACACTTTTGATTTCTAGGTCTGTCTATGCCATCTACAGAGTATGTCTATCATTAGAAAAACCACTCAAACCACCGAATGAAGCACGCCAAGACAAAGTAAGAAGCAATGTATGGAAGCGCGACCTTGCGCACAATGGCCTCGGCCTCGTGCTTCTCCCGTGCTGCCTGCTGTGCCATTTCATAGCGCATTTTTTGGATGTCGCTGTCGAACCAGACGTAGCTGTACACGTCGTCGTCGATAGGATGGGGCTCCATCTCGATATCTGGGTCGGAGTATTCCGCTTCCGCCGCGCGGAGCCACTCCAAGTACGCCCTTCTCCTCTTGTACACGGAGTAAAAGACAGCCGAGATCCACACGACAACGTAGAGAACGAGCAGACGGCCCGAGGTAGGTGTGAACGGCAGCCCGTTTAGTCCGGCCAATGACGAAACAACACGCGGAAGAGTGTGGACGATGGCCGCTGCAAATGTGAGCCAGATGCAGGGCCAGAGCATCTTGCAGAATGCATCGAGGTTTGTCGGGAGATGCGTCCACCACGGCCACGGGTCGCCATCTGTCACGTCGAATTCCAACCTAAACGGCCTCTCTCCCTTTATGCTGTACACGGGAGCCGCGTATTTCGTCGGTTGACCTGTGACTGATACGTAGGCGATGGACGCCCAGCCGTACATGTAGCAGCGCCAATGCTGCCACGTTGGACGGGGCACGTAGCGGAGAACAAGGTCGAGGTGCTTGAAGACGCCGCTCGGCCGCCACCGACGGCTCTCCATGATGTCGAGGAGCTCGCGCCGGCGCTGGCGAATGGTGCAGCGACAAAGCTGATTCATGGTGAAGCGCGCCCGGCGGTCAAAGAAATGATTGCAGACGTTGGTCTTCTCGAGAAGATGCACCGAGAAAGAACCTTCCTTCCAATTTTCCTTGCGTGATTCAAAATAATCATCGTGAAGGAGAATCTGCGACAAGGTGCTGTAATACGCAGTCAGTCGGTCCAAATCCCATCCCAGAGTCTGACCCGCCATATCAACGAGACCATATGACACGAGCGAGTCGATAAAGGCCTCCTTTTCCGCCAAGCGGTCGTCGTGAGACTGCTCGCTGTAGCGATAATCGCTGTAAAACTCCGCAGCCATAGAAAGACCCCTGGCACTTAAAACAACGCCATTGTGCGCATCAATGACGCCGTCGTCCTCATTCAAGTGCTTGTCGTCTGTCGAGGAACTCTCAACTGGAGGCGAACCGCTGTCACTGTGGCCAAAGTGCCCATTCCAAAGTCCGGCCAAACGATCCTGTGCTAGCGACATGGCAGCCATGAACGGTCCTCTTGGCGCAGGCAGAAAGATGCTGGACGGCAGTCGTGGGTGCGGATCTTGCAAAGCACGGCCGATATACACGTGAAGGCCATATTTCAAGGCTCGAGCCATGACACTGTGTCTCGTCCAGAGGCAGTGACCGGGCTGGGACTGAGACCAGGTGTCAAGGTTGTCGAGAAGAACTTTGTCGGTTTTTGTGTACTCCGTCGACGCTTCGTACATGTGCAGGCTCTCCATGACCTCTGGGTAAGGAAGTGTCACCCAGTCGAGGTATTCTCGAGGTATGGTCAGACCAAGGCCAGCTTGGTTGCGTGCCATGTAAAGGTGCACGTTGAAGGCCTTGACGCGCGGCGTGTTGAAAATGGATGTCGCCGAGTCGTCGGACAGAAAATCGAATATTGTGCGATGCAGGACCTTGACATCCGTATCGTCTATCTGGAAAAGATCTGGGCAATGTGCCATGAGCCTGCTCTCCGATATGACTCCTCGGTTGCTATCCGAGGGCATGAGTCTTTGCATGCGGTTTGCATCGCTCTCTGGCCAGTCCTCATTTCCGAGCTCGAAGGACCCCGACATGGTGCAAAAGGTGCCGCATTCTTTGATGACGAGAAGGACCATGGCTATCTCATCGCGGATGGATGGGGCGATTCTGCCAAAGATCGTGGCAAAGAGAGCATCCAGGTCGTTGGGAATGTCATCCAGATGGCGAAGCAACACGCTCCGCGAGTCACCGGCACGAATACCTCGGCATATGTTGTGGCACACGAGCCTGGCCCATAGGAAAACGCCCTGGGCTCGGTCAACAATGTTGTGTGTGAGTAAATCGACGGTGCCGATGTCGTGATATTCGTCGTCGTCAAACGTCACACCAGTCGACGAAAGCCGTTCTTTGACGAAATATTCAATGGCGGCGCGGTTGAAGTCATGAACGCGAATTTTGGTAAAAGAGGGCGCGTTGCGAAAGGTGTCTGCGAAAACCACTCGTTCCCGACCAGAAACACAGATCTTGACATTGTGGGCAGTCGATGCACAGAGATCACACAAAAGTCGCGCAATGTCCTCGTGTGCCTCGTCCTCACCGCGACCTGCTGCTGAGTACTCATCCAGGCCGTCAATGAAGAGCACAATGTTCAGCTTCGATGACTGTCCATCATGGGCATCGGTGGAGCCCTCGGCGTTCCTGCTCCGCTTTCCACAGAGAACCTGTCTGAAGACATCCTCGAGCTCCTCCACCCTCCACTGACGGTCTGCCTCGGCCTTCTTTCCGTGGATTCGAGCCGGACAAGCATTTTCGATCTCTCTGGTACACGAGTATGCGAGCTGCTCGAGGATGGTCCGAAAGAAGCCCTCTTTGGATCTCTGCAGCTCGCTTCCCGCAGCCCAGAAGTAATGCTGCGCGGTAATGACAGGGGCACCGCCGGACCACTCCTCGAGCGTCTGACGAGTCTTCCAATGACTCGAGACATACTTCATCAGCGAGCTCTTTCCGCAGCCTGGCTTTCCCGTAATCCAAAAGATGCCATTCCCAGAGCGAGCCCACGTGAGAAAACCCGACTTGTCCGTGTCTTCGTCGCTCAGAGGCGGTAGCTCCACATCATCAGCTGGCGTCACCACACCATTGTCGCTGTTGTTCTCGTCTTTCTCCGCTGTCCAATCGACGTCGTCCGATGGCGCCTTCTCGCCCACAGCTTGGTCGTCTTCCGACAGCTGCTCTGTCTCGTCAGTCTCGTATGGCTGGTCAGATTCTTCGGTATCGTCGACGTCCTGTGATGCATAAGAGTCGTCTGTCTCCGTCGCTTGATACGCTTCGGCCGGCTCGTCCTTCTCGCTTGTCTCATCATCGTAGGCCTGACCATCCTTGTCGTACATGTCGCGGTGCTGATCGGGCTGCTCCTCGTCGTATGTCTGCTCCTCGTCGTATGTCTGGTCCTCGTATCTCACTTCGGACTTCTCAGACTCCTCTGGTGCATCGGGATCACCGTTGAAAATCCAGCTCACGGTGTCACCCGAGCCGCGCTCGACTTGGTTCTCACGAGCCAGCATCTCACCGAAGCGCAGGCTGCGCACAAAACGGCTCAGCTGTCCCTGGACGCGGCTCTGCGACACAATATCCTTGATCATAGACAATGTGTCTTGGGAGGCAGACTGGGCTGTATCGATGCGCGAGGTCACTTCCTCGACCTTGCTCATCAGGGCTGTTTGCCGGTCAGACGAGTCCTCCGATAGCCGTTCCAGAATGGCTTTGGACGCCTCTCCTTGTGCAGACAGGAGCTTCATCATGCACGAGTCGGCATTGTCGCGCAGCTCGCGGAGGTGCTTCAGATGACTCTCGATCTCGTCCTCCTTGCGGTTGGCTTTCCATGCCACTTTGAGCGCCTTGAGCCGGCGGTGACGTGCATCCTTAGGCACGTGAAGACTCTGCAGCAGCTCGCTGAGCTCGGTGCCCGTTTTGCGGCACTCTTCCTGCAAACTATTGAGCTTGGCAACGAGAGGGGCGGAAATGGGAGCAAAAGCATTCTTTTCGTCGTCCGTCAACGGCTGCTGCTTTGATTTTGCGCTGGACGGGGAAAACTCGCAGATCAGGTCTGTGATGGTGCTGGCCTCGCTGGAAAATTCGGCAAGCTTGTCGTCGACACCGTCAACGGCCTTGTAGATGCTCCTTGCACGCTCGCCGACATCGATGCCAAAATTGATCAGATCGATCGCTGTCGTGGCAATCGACAGCGCCGTGAGGGGATCCATGACGGCATGGAAGGGTGTGTGCTGTAACTTGAAGATGCACTTGATGCCCGGGGAGATGGAATATGAAATTGGAAAAAAAGGGAGTATGTGAGAGAGGATACTGAATAGCTTCCAAAAGAGAGGAGCGGGAAGTTCTGGAGGTTGGAAAGAGGCAAGTTTGTGTTGTACTCCGTAGGCAAAAAAAATCAAGTGAAAGCTGACGCCATGTCTGCCTACCATCTGCATGTCGTATTCTTCGTAAAATGCAGCCAAGCCTCGTCTTGCAGGGGTCTGCAAAGCACCGACGCATATGCGTTCTGCAGACCTCCTACGCTATTGGCTGCTACCCCTCCAATGTTATCACTTGTAAATATGCAAATGGCTGTTATCGTATGCATCGTAGGTAGGTACGCAGCGATAATTCCCCTCCGCCACGTTCATATGATGGTGGAGCGGCGCAAGTCCAATTCGTGCAGTCTACCTACGATAGGTAGGTAGAGGGTCAGAAGTCGCCCGTTTCATGACCGGACGTCAAGTTAATGGAAGTTCGTACTCAACACCGACAAAATGACATTTCTTTAATTTTTTTTCTTTGTTCATTTTATTTCTCTTTTGCTTTCTTTTTCTGCACTTTCTGCATGAATTGCTCTCGTTACTCCTCGCATGGAACGTGTTGCCTTCGGCTTCAATAATGGAACTGCGGCTTGATAGAAAGGCGGCATCATAACCAGCACCGTTCATTTAGAACGAGTATGGTATAAGTTTATATAATGGATAGTTTTTGAACAGTTTGCTTGGCTGATCCAGGAAGAAAGACCGCAATACCCATATGTGCTTTGATAAACAATTCTACATCACAACTTCACTGCAGTAAGAATGGCATCTGACATTCGACTTTGCAATTCAAAACTGTTATCCGCAGCCAAATAATACATCGTGTTGTTTCCACTGAATAAGAACAAGGTAGAAAGATGTCCTGAAATTTTGATATTGTACAATCTATAAAGCTTTGAAGAAGTACTCCGTAATAATACAAACATGCAACCTTCTTTAACGCCAGAGTTACTCCTCGTCACTGTCTCCAGCCAAGCACACTGCCACTCCGCCTGCATCATCATCAGATTCTCCTTCTGACGCGTCCCTAGAACTATGATTTGACTCTTTTGGCGTGGCGTCTTCCTTGTCCCACTCTTCGAGGATCTCTTGACATTTGCCAACGTCTCCAGACAAGCCAAATTTTTCAAAGCCTTCGATGACGCCCAGCATCAACGACCTTGACTTGGCATTGTCACCGCTCTCTCTTAGCTCAAGGGCCAATATTTTCTCCATGTTAACAACGCTCACGTTGTCGGGCATGTTTCTACCAGCCAGTTGGTCCATGACGGCACTGCTGATGTTGCTAAATTCGCTCAGATGGCCGTAGTCGTGAAGTTCACATGCTAGTTCTGCCATGTACTGCAGCGTGATAGAATGCGAGATTCCATAAACATCCTTTGATATGTGTACAACGCGTCTGAGCAGGTGGACAGCCTTCTCCCTGTGCGATTGGTCTGCTCCCATGCTGGTTTTCACCCAATAGTCGAAAGCTAGATTTTCGACGGCTGGCAGTAGTTTGACATAGTCCTTGATTGCGATTCTTTCATAAGACTCTATGGCGGGTTCAAGAAGTTGTATGGCCTCTTCGTAGCGACCAAATTCGCGGTACGATCGCGAAAGGTTGAAAGCTGCATCAAGCATAGCGCCGGGGGCATCTCCACGTTGCTCCTTTACCTTTTGATACAGCATGAGAGAGCGGTCCAAAATAATATCATATATGTCTTCTGTAGTCGGCTCAGATACTCCTGTGTCCGATCGTGGGGAAGTGGTCTGCTTTTCTGCCACAGCCGATGAGCCATTGCTTAGGCTGGCTCTTTCCGTGGCTTTGTGGACTTGAAAAAGGAAGTGCTTGAATGTAGTATCATATTTCGGCTTGACTCCAGCTGCATCGCTGAAAATGTGGACTGGTAGATTGAGAAGCCTTTCCAAATCCGCACTGGTATAAGCCCTGTGGGCGAGTTCGACAATTCCGAACACAGTTTCTCCATTAGAAGCATCCGCAAGACTGTAACGCATGGACAAAAGTTTTATGGTCTCCTGAATAACCGGAAATGATTCTTCGAGTCGCCTGTTCATCAACAAAAAGTTGACTTTCAGTAACAGTGCGTCGATTGTAACTGTCACAGAACCACCGTAGACGACTCGGCAGGTAGCAATGTATTCGTCAACTACCTTCAACTTCTGGTCATAATGACGAGTTTGGGTGTTCCCGATGTGATACGCTGCCAAGCCGTGCATGACATTTGCTGTGTTTTTGTGATTTCTTCCGAATGCCATAATGTACTGCTCTATAGTATGGAGGAGAAACTGTTCGTCACACAGCTCCCTGATGCGTAGCCAGTAGATAAACTTGTCTACCAAATCCACTCTATCAGAATTTTCGATCACGTGTTCGGTCGTAGCTAAGAACTCCTTGATGTGAGACACGTAGTTTCGGGAGTCAAAATCCAACGCTGGCCCGTCATCAGCGTATAGTCCCGCAAAGTATTCAAAGGCGTTCTGTTGCTGGTGCGACAACTGATCGGACGACTTGACACCGCAACGACAACGTTGGTTACGAAGCCAGTTTCGGGTGGCTATGTGAACAAGGCGATGCATACTAGCAGTTCGACCGTCAGGGTGCTGCGTGATGAAGGAGTAACCACGGAGAGTTCCCAGAGCTTGGCTTGCTTTGGCCTTTGATGTTGCCGGCGGAAGAAAAGATAGTGGTATTTCCTTGGCGCCTATGCATGCCATGAACTTCATGTAGGTCGCTGCTTGTTCGTCTCGCTCTTGGATGCGCTGGAAGGAGATGAGCCACGTTGTTGCGACTGGATTGTGCTGTCCCGTGGGAGTCAACTCCGCGTCGTCTCCTTGCGCATCGCCCAGTCTTCGGCCCTCGTCTTCAAAATCCTGGCTCAAAAGTTCAAGCGCACTTTGCTCATGGTCACCGAGGAGCTCCATATAAGCTTCAATTGATGTGTTGTTCTCATTCATGTACATCGATGCCTGTACAATAGCGAGGGGCAGAAACTCGAGCTTCTTGAGAAGATCCAGGGCTTGATCTGAAACCTTAGGATCATCAAGAAGCTCGGGAGTGGCGATGTAGGCGCGGAACAAACAAAATGAGACGTCGGCATCCATCTCGGAAAGTGTGACGATATTCTTGCTGGCAAGCTTGACAGACGCCTTGCGATCACGCGTGGTGAAGAGAACTGCGCCGCGATCGCTCTTCGGTACATAATCCAGAAGCCGTTTGTGGCTGCGAGAACCATCCATTTTCTTCTCCCACAGTGCAACGTCATCAGCGTTCTCGTAGATGAGAAGCCAATGGCCAGCCTCGTCACTGGATAGGTAGTCTTGAACTCGCTGTTTGATGTCTTCGCCGCCTTGGGACGAATTTGGAACGCCGAGCGCCGTCGCAGCAGTGGTGTATGAGGCCTCGATGGTCTCCATTGTGGCGACAGTAATCCAGATGACGGAACACTGGCTGCGCTCCGACCTTGTCTGGTAAGCTAGAGAGAGTGCCACCTGTGTCTTGCCAATGCCACCGAGGCCAGTTACAGCAACCCGTGGTGTGTAGTGCTCGTGTGGGGAGAAGAGCATCTCTCGAAGTGTTCGCAGCTCCTTCTCTCGCCCTGTGAATGACGGGTTGAGTTCGTAGGGGACAGCCCATGCAGCGGGCTTAGCAGCCACCGGCACCGACGGGATCATGGTACTCTTTTCCACCTCGGCCTTTAGTCGCTTGAAAGCCCTGTCACGACCTTCGTCGACAGATGGCGATAATGAGACGCCGAAGAGGCCCACAAGACAGTATGCACCGTCTTCAGGTACCTTTGTGTTGCGGACAGAGGCCCATTGGAAGCGTTCTTCGACGGTGTAGTGGGATGGTGGCTTCTTTCCAGTGAGGGCGTCAATGGGAATGTGTGTGATATCCGATATTATTTGCGCCAGCTCATGCTTGTTGCCCAGATGGACACCCTCGACTGAGAAGAATTCAACAGAAGAGGGGGCCAGGAGTTCTTGGAGGGTCCAGCCGCGTGTAAACCACCGCGAGGCGCAAAAGTCTGCAAACCAAACATCTTTTGATTTGCCCCTTGCTTCGACATCTGTGAGGTAGACGTAACACCTCTCAGCCTTTTCGTAGTACTTGTACATGGCGCTGATGGCTCCTGTGAGCTCGACCATGTCCTTCTTGTTGATGCAGCAGGTGTCGGCCCAGAAGTGCTCGAGGTTGTCGCGCTCAGCCTGCCTTGCGCAGAACAAAAGCTTTTCGTAGCCCTTGTTTGCCTTGGCCACGTCCGGCGTGGTGGTCATCATTTCGAATGTGACCTCATCTTCGTCCTTGCCCCAGGTATGGGACAGTATGGCGTATGGTGGTGCATTATCGACATGCTGGTCTGGTATTAACCGGAGCGTGTGCCCGTTTTGCTTGAGAAGCCGCATTTTTCCTGGTGATTTCCATGAGGAGGTTGAAAGAAAGAAAATGAAAAACAAGAGAGAAATCTGCTCCTGCCTCCTGAGAAATGAGAGAAAAAGATACCGGAACAGTTGCCTGGACGTCAAACCCCGCTTCAGTGACCGAGTTGCGCCTTCCTCATCGGACATCATGTAGGTGCTCAACATGCATGGGATGGCCTCCAACATGTGCATATTACAACAGGATCTTATTCGTGCGATAAGTAAAAGTGCACTTTTAACCGTTTCTATTAGCAAATAATATTGGGAAAATATGCAGAGTATGCCTCGGACGGTTTCATCTTTAGCCCGCGATACGAAAGAGGCGCTTTTTCCGATGTTGTTTCCATGCACGTCGGATGACCAGCAAGAAAGCGACTTGTATTCATCCGTCTTCATAGTACTCATGGAGTAATACTATTGGTCTTTGCCATGTCATCGGCCCGCGAGCTACTCATTATCCCTGCCGCATCGATGAGTGATATCAAGGATATATAAGCCCCCCTCCCTGTGTTGTGAAACTCTACGCGCTCTTTAATTTCAACTTTCGGCAAAGGTCAATGGACTTCTTTGGGCTGAAACTTCCGCTACCAATAGGCTTTGCAGTCGGCTACCTTCTTTTCAGACCTAGTTACCATGTACAAGACTGCCAAACAATTTGTTCTCTGGTGAATACCATGCCATTAAGCACGTTTGATATTTGCATCGTTTTCGTGTAGCTGTAATTGCACCGTGATAGCTAATTGCGACCACCCGTTCACTCAAAGCCGCTCTGTACATGCGTTCGCATCGTTCCCGTAGATCATGAAATACACATAGTGCCGACGATGCCACAATTTCTTTGATTCCATCTGATAATCGACTGCTATCTGCCAATCTTGTTCATCTCTCCCATCAGTCAAAGCGACATCCTGTCTCTTTAGAAGCTAGGTATCGCAGAGTCATCGTCTGCTATTCACGGTAGGCATGGCTTGGTAAGTGAAACAAAACGAAGTTTACGTGGTTATTCACGGCACCTATCATGTAGTTATTCACGATCCATTCTCTTATTTCACGCCGTGATGATACTCGTAAAAAGCTACTGAGGGCAAGTGGGGCTCTGTGCTTGTTTTGATCTTCATTTCAGATTCGGTGTGCCCCGAGGAGGTTCTAGCACTCTACACAATCAATCACGGGTCTTGGAGCCGCAGATACAGTCGCCGACGCAATTTTTCTTCATGGTGCCCCCTAGTCGCAGCACGCGCGCGCGTAAAGGGGCCAACGGGCCGCCTGCGGTGACCGAGCCATGGAACTCCCGCAACGACACGTCTGGCGACAGCACTGCCGTCTTTAAACTCATCGAGGACGTCGCAGGCGATGGATGAGGAGGAGGAGGAGGAGGGGGAAAACGAGAGCTATGCCAACAACGGCGGAGTAGCCCTGGCCGAAGTGGTCAAGAACCTTCCCATAGAGCACACCAACAAGAGGAAATGGAAGACACGCGACGATGCACACGCCGGGAAGCACGTCAAGAAGCCCACAGCCAAGACGACCAACGGCAAGGACACGGGCGCTGCTATGGCTACGCTCCGCTCTGCAATGGCCAACACGCGCTCGACGTCCAATGGTGCTGCCCATTTCTGGAGCGGCCCCGATGCGACCGAGTCTCACCGTGGCCTGCCTGCCGGCATGGGCCCCAATGACGCTGTGTTCGCCCACCCACCCGTGGAAGAAAATTCAGAGAATCCGACCTCTCGATCGCAGCTTGTACCCGGCGACCGCGAGGTGTTCAGCTCTGTGCCGCTCCGCGACTTCAAGCTGATCCTGCCGTGCCGCCCGTGTTTTGGCTCTGCTATCAAGCACGGCCACCTGCTGTTCTCGGAAGATTGTCCCTACAGCAATCCCGGGGCCTTTCGCTGCGACGTTTGTGTGGCGCCCGCGAAGAAAGCGACATGCGATGGCATTAGCCCCTTTATGCTATCCGATTTCCGGGCCGCCCTGGCCGTGGCCCACAACATCCGGGTGCTCGAGGGTGTAGACGCCTGCCGTGACTTGTCCGTGCAGGTGGACAGGTTTCGGGACGGATACATCTCTTACATGCGGAGCCTGCTAGCGGTCCACACGGACGTGAAGAAGGCCGTAGACCCCCGGGAGATGGTCAGCAGCCTCGCTCGCGTCCGCCAGATGCTCGAGGCCCGGACGATGGTGCAGCATGGCACAATGGACATGGACCGCGTGCCGGATGCTTGTCTGGACCACCTCAAGTTGGGCTCCTTTGAGCGCCTCCGGGCTGCTCGGGGTGTCTTTGCCAACGTCGTTAGCGCTGCTCTGCATGCCATATCGCTGGGCTTGAGTCTACCGCATGACGAGATTGACGCCTGGAAGCACGCGCTGTCGGTGGCACCGCCCGCCACGTACTAGATGGCCAAATGGGCCATGACTTCCATCCAACAATCTTTATGACTAGAACTGTCAGACCTTTCTCTACAGTGCACTGCAGTTGCTCGTTAACAACGGCTTTGCTAACCCGTCATAGCATGATAATTTAGAGGACAAAGTCATGTATGGACTGCTTGCTGACAACCTCGACCCGATCGTGTGCCAGTGTTACTCCTTGGAACTCAAAAGTTCATGATAAAATGCATAATCATGTGTTCCAAATCGTATCGCACGGGGAAAAGATAGGGTACACGGCCTCCCAGGGTCTCAAAGTCAATATTGTCCATGCCCCGTATGGCGAATGTAAAGTCCCAGTACGCGGGATACCAGCCGGCGTACTCCCAGTCGATGATGGCGGAGATGTGACCATTATGAATGAGAATATTGCGCGCTGCAATGTCGCCGTGACTGAAAACGACCGGGTAAGGCGTTTTTCCTAGGTGATCTGTTGCTGAGTGGTAGTAGTAGGACTGATTGGGGCCCAAGTACTTTGGGGCCATCATCCAGTCGTGAAGTTCCTTGGCAGATTCAAACGGGCCTCCACCACGACCAATAATGGTAGGAAGGAAAACACCTTGCCCGTCTAATTTTCCAATAGGAGGATGGCCAGCAGCAGTCAAGCGTGCCTTTGCTGGTTTTGGGGGGTTGGCATCCTCATCCTTTTCTTTGCCCTTGCATGATTCCTTGCCGTCCTCGTCGTCCTCATGCTGCTTATTTTTTGCATCTTTATCGCCGCCTTGGGTGCCCTCGTTGTCTTCTTGAAGGTCATCATCGTACTCCATGGTCTCGTAGGCAGAATATGGGATGGCTTGGAGCTGGGCAATGTAGTCCTTGAGCTCCTCGAAAATGGTTTCCCTTTCGTCATCCGTGAGCACGGGCCATACATGACGAAGGGAATGGCCCTCGACGTGATCCATGGTCAGACGGTCAAAAGTGCTGCTGTAGACACGCGGTACTGGGATAGTGGTATGCTTGGCCACAAAGCGAAGTGCGCGCGCCTCGTTGGAATGGGCCAGTCGACCCATGCCGTCGGCTCCGGTGTTGAACTTTGTCACCACATCCCGGCCTTGCTCATCTTTGTGCCGCACAGCGTAACGACGAGACATGTAGTAGAGCACCTCGCCCTCGGGGTATACCAACGCCTTGCGTGTCTTTGGAAGGCGGTCCCCGTACTGACTTTGCAGACGATCAAAGCGCTGCTTCTCCTTGTACCATTCCATTCTTCTCAGCGGCACAGACTTGCGCTGGGACGGGGTGCGCAGGATTTCCTGGTGGGGATCAATCTCCATGTGAACAAACTTGAGCAGGTCCTTGTGTCGCAGCAAGAACAACTCGAAAAAGTCCTCAGGAAGCGTGATATGGATGCTGTCCATGAGCAAAATCCGCTCGGCATAGAATCGCACAAGCGAGCTCCGCAAAAGCGAGCCTCGAAAGTCGCTCTTCAGAATGAGATTGTACAGCTTCGTCTCCTGTTCTTCTGTCATGGGCAGAGCTGTCGCAGGTGATGGTGGTGGGGAGTCGAGCACGTCTTTGTAGGCTGCATCGACATAAAATGGCTTTGTAAAGTCGAATTTCTGCACGGCGTCCTTTTGCTCGACAGATACGTCGCCTTCACTGGTAGCTAGGGGATCTTTTTGTTCAGTCAATACTGCCCCTTCTTTGTTTTCTTCTTCCTTTGATTCGGTCTGCTTCGCCTCCCTCGCCTCAGTTGTATCCGTTCTCGACTCGACCGGTTCTATTGACAGTGGGCCGTCGCGCGTCTGTTCGTTGGTCTCGACGCCGGCATGCTTTTTTTTTTTTCTTGGCCGGCTGCCGGATGCGATTCCATGGCGCAGATATTTTCCGACTGAAACTTCGGATAGGCATGGTGTTGCTGTGCGGCGAACATGGGATTTTGCTTTGTGTAAGTTCGAAATGCGTGTAGGACAAAGGGGGGAGAAAGCACGTCAGGTTTTCATATTAAGAACAGTAAGGCAGAAGCTGCAGGCTAGCACTGACGCGGCTCACCCCTGTCAATTTGCAGAGTATCTTACCTTGTGAGACATCCGCTCAAGCCTTTGTGGCGGTTTGCCTTCCTACAGCGCGCGTCACAGTGTACGGGTATGTCAAAATCGCGTTTCCACGTTGCAATACCACAAAGTTTGGCTTGAAGTGCCCCCCGCACCTTTGCTTAAGACAGCTCGAAGCAGCGCGTGCATGTTTCTATTATTTTTGCATGATTTTCATGCCGCAGACTGCGCGATGTTAAGGTCATTCATTCAGGTTTCGATTTTGTCCTAGAAATAAAGCTGTTTGTTTTATTGTCCTTCTTTGTTCATCTGTTATATAATTATGATTTGCGAAAGATTGCAAGCATACGAATGGCGCTTTATCGTTATGTCCTATGGCCCGCCTAATGCGAATAAATGTAAGTAGCTATTTTTGTGTAATTGCACACGTATTACCACTCAAAAATGTGCTCCCCGGCCGGCAGAACAATGCGGATAGTTCTAATGTACGCCTGGATGTTGCTGCCCTTTTATGCGGCCTTGCGTATGATACTCTTTGTTGCTTAACTTGCCCTTTCACGTGAAATCAAAGAAATGGCCGCCAACTGCAGTTGTTTGAAACATCAACTCTTCAGTGAGCATGGGCATCAGTTCTCATTACTGACAGTTTTTCATGGTCATGTTTGTTCACAGCACAGCATCAACTGATATAAGAAGAGGCTCAACTGTCCATAATGGAGTCCGTTTGCCCTCATCCAACACACTCATCCAACATCGAACAAAAAGCAAAAACACAAACCAACCAACCAAAAAAAAAAAAAAAAATGTCTTCATCAGAGCAACCTGTTACTAACAACTACGAGCACTGCGAGGCTCTTCCCGTCATGTCTGCTCCGCAGACACCATCTACTGACGACATGTCCAGCACATTTGTCGCAACCCCAGAAAGCACAACTGGCACATCCGTGATGTCCACAACGTCCGACGAAACCATCTCTGTGGGCTCCCATGGCTCCCAGTGCTCCCAGAGCCCGTCCACCTCTGCAAATGAAAAGATGTCAGCATTGGAAATCCCGATCAGCTGTTTCACGAAAATGAACAAGGCTGACCAGAACAGCAGTGCATCGTCCTCCACATCGTCCTCCACATCGTCTCAGCCCGACATGACAACCATCCCGACGAGCGAGTACCGCCAGCTGGTGGAGGACGCCGCTGCCTACCACGAGCTCCGCCCGCTTCTCCTGAATGCCGTGCAGAGCTATTCCAAGCACCACGCCGTGGAGTATGGCGTGGGGGTCGGTCCTGTGCACCCCGACACCCTGATGGACGAGATGCGAGCCGCTGGCCGGGAAGCACTCGATGTCCAGAAGGATCTGTTGGCGGACATGGCGGCCAAGGGCCAGCTGGATGCGGAGGGCAAGGCGGCGGCACGGGTGGAGAAGGCGATGCCCAAGTTGGTGGCGGAGCGGTCGCCGCTGCACCTGGTGGTGATGGACAGCGAGGACCACGAGTCGTGGGACCATCTGCTGGACATGCACAACCACAAGTCGTCGCACACGCCCGACTGGCTCATGACGCTGCGGCGGAGCATCATGGCGATGGCGGCCAACGTGACGCGCATGGAGATGCGCTTCGGAGCGAGCGAGCGGACGCTCAAGCTGGCCTTTGAGCAGCTGCACAACCTGGAGCGCATGATGGTGGAGGCCGAGTACCTGGGCGGCGAGGGCCTGCCGGTGGCCAAGGACGAGGAGGAGGGCGCTCCGCAGGGACGCCAGCCGGCGCGGTCGGCGGTGGTGCGCGTGTCGGAGCTGGCGAGCGAGGCACAGGTGCTGGCGCACCGGCTGCGGCACCTGCAAGATGTGGCGCAGACCGGCGTGCAGCCGCTGTGCAACCACGACCTCGACCTGGGCCACGACGAGCTGTTTTCGGTCAACGACATGGTGCGCGGCCACAGCATGATTGTCCACGTGCACCAGTACCAGCAGCGGAAGACACCTAACAGCGCGCGGGTGGCGTGGGAAAACTGCGACGCGCCGATCCGCGACCTCTTCCGAGAGATGCCGCAAAAGACGACGCGCGACGAAGAGCATGCTCTCCGCCACCTCCTTCTCAACTGGCTGCATGCGACCGGCACTCCCGGATTCTACGACGTCATTGTCAAGACGGCCGTGCAGCGCGTCTTGGATGCCCGCGTCATCCGCGCCAGACGCACGTCCTCTTGCAAATGCATCTCGCCTCTTCCTTATCTGGCCTTCGAGGACAGCTACAACCCGACTGTTGTTCGTTCCACTTACAAAGGTTCGCCGTCCTCTTCTTCTTCCTCTTCTGCTCGCTCCTCTTCTTCGTCCACTCCCTCTTCCAACTCCACCTCTACTCCTCATCGCAAGCACGACTATCTCAAGCGTGGTAACCCTACTACACCCCTTGCACCACTGCGCACTCCGGTGAGCAACAAGACGGTCGCCAAATCGTCCCATGCGGCACTAACTAACGCTTCAAAGTCACCGAGCAACCGTCCGCCGCTCAGAAGAAAGAGTCCAATGGTGCCCTCCAAGCTGTCTAATGTCACAAATGCCGAGGAGATGGCATCTCCCAAGCCGGCCACCCCCAAATCTACCAACCATTCGTCGAAGCCGACGTCTTCTTCTTCCACTAAGTCCCCTTCATCTTCCACCCCTACCAAAATTGTCCGTGAGGCACCTCGTAAATCTGAAGCCCCTACAGCAAAGTAAGTTTGTTCTTGGTTCTTGTTCTTTTGTTTCTTTTTTTTTCTTTCTTTTTTTCAATAGACCGATCATTCAATATATGATAAACCTTCCATGAAACTCTTTTGTAAATTAAACTGTGAATGAATTACTCTTTTGCAAATGAAACTGTGAATCAAAGGGGAAAACGCAGTTTTGTTCATCGTCCTGTTCAACTTACGCGAATGCGCTAGTCCAAAATGGGAAAGGTGGCCTGTGCGCGAGTATTTCGGTTTGGACTGGACTATTTAAGCAAGTCTAAAACTGTATTATTTCGCCTTCGGGCATTTGGTCAATTTGAAACGATACAGTACGTTGTCCCTGCGCCGCAAGCGTTCGAGCCCAGCTCGCCCCCGTTTCTGAAAAACATTTCACTAACCAATTCAACAGGAGAAGATTAGCATGGCCCCTGCACTAAGGATGACACGCTATACAAAGAGAAGCTACCAATTTTTTTTGCCTTTTTTATCACTTTTTGCTGTTGCTGTCGTTCTTTACAATTTTTATTTTGCGCTACTTCGTAAGGGGGGTTTTTTTTAAAAAAAAAAAAAAGAAAAAAAGAAAAAAAAAATAAAAAGAAAAAAAAAAAAAAAAAAAAAAAAAAAAAAAAAAAAAAAAAAAAAGAAAAAAAGAAAAAAAAAAAAAAAAAAAAAAAAAAAAAAAAAAAAAAAAAAAAAAAGAAAAAGAAAAAAAAAATAAAAAGAAAAAAAATAAAAAGAAAAAAAAACGTTTTTCTCAAATTAAATTTGTATTATTTACTCTTAATTTTTTTTCCTCTTTTTCGTACGGTCCATTTTTTTTTTGTTACCTGTCACTTTAGGTTTTCGTCTCGGTGACAATGTTGTTATCATAAGTTTTAACGTTTAGAGTCAGGTTTCCTGTCACGCCCGGAGATTTATTTATTTTTTTTGTAAAAAAAAAATTAAATTGAAGCAAAAAATTTCAAGCGGTTGTTTTTTTCCTCGGTCCTGGAAATCAATAACATATAACTTTCGATCATGACAATCTCTTCAAGAGAATGCTCACTCCTTGCCCATGCCGGCACTGCTAGGCTCGAGCACGAGACGCTTGCCCTTGGCCTCGGGCGCAGACCACATCTTCTCGACGTCCTTCATGGGGATGGGCATGACGTCGTCAGGGCGCTTCATGGTGGCGGCAAACTTGACAATCTTGGGCATCTCGCTGAGGAGCGCGTCCATGGAGTAGGCGCCCGGGGCGGATCCCGTCATGGAGAGACGGACCTGGCGCAGAGTAGCCGAGGGCATGTTCATGCCGTCGGCCTGCGAGACGGTGCCGATCTGGACGTACTGCACGCCCTTTTCGCTCTCGGCGTTGGGCGGCAGGTGCTCGAGGATGGTGGCGACGGCCTGGCCGTAGACGTAGTCGAGGATGACGTCGACGGGCTTCATGGCGTTGGTGGCCTTGCCCAGAGCCTCGTCCTCGCCGAGCACGAGGTACTCGTCTATCTCGCCGTTGTCCTGCATCTTCTTGAGCGCGTCCTCGCGGCGACCGGCGCCGACGATGCGCTTGGCGCCAAAGTGGCGGCAGACAGCAATGGCGGCCTGACCGCTCGTGCTGGTGACGCCGATGATGAGCACGGCAAAGTCCTTGGGATAGCCGACGGCGCGGTCAGCAAGCGACATCCACGAGCTGATGACGGGGTTGGTGAGCGCCGCGACCGTCAGCGGATCGGCCTCGGACGGGATGGGCACCAGCTTCTTGCGCTCGACATTGGCGTACTCGGCAAACAGCGGCGCCGCAAAGGTCGGCACGTAGTAGTTGGTGCGCGTCTCCTCGTCGAGGGCCACGCCGTCGGCCGAGGGGTCGATGGGCACCGTCTTGGCCGAGAAGTGGATGCCCGTCGCGCGCGCGCGCACAAGACGGTGCACGCCGACGGCCTTCACCTTGAGGCGCACCTCGTCCTTGCCGGGGGCCGGCAGGTCGGGGATGTCGCCGTAGACCGGCACGTCGCCAAACTTTTTCACAACAGCTCCGTGCATGTTTCTTTGGTGTTGTACGTGGAAGCGAGGTATGTAGTGGTGAAGAGAATGAGGCTGGTAATGATGATAGGGATGGAAAAATTGAAGATGGCGATGGCGAAGGACTGATTGCTGACAGCTGACGCGAGATGATGCTCGCGTCAGCTTGGCTACAAGGCGGGGTGAGAACATCTTTGTTCTTTTTATAACACAAGTGTACGACCGTCCAGAGGGATGGAGAACCCTCGTTTAGATTAAAAAAACAAGGCCAAAAAAAGAAAAGAGCTTTGGCCATGTCATGCTCAGTAGCATCTGGTCATTCATTGCATCATGCAAAAAAAGAACAAAGTGCATGTAGGTAATGCAAGCTCTTGGCCACAAAGGTCCACCAGAGGACCCAGCATAGTTCCCAGCTTTGTACATGCAAGGTCCGCCGCAATGTAAAAAAAAGACCTGATCGAGGGGCGAATGGGTGGTCTAGACAACTGCCCAAAGACGGTTCAATGACCTGTCCCTACTTTTGCGACTGTCCAATAACTGCCCAGGAACCAAAGAGACATGGACCAAGAAATGCCCAACTGTCCACAAAATGCCCAGAGACTTGCTGTTCAGAATTCAAAACAGGCTTCTCCGGCCGGCCTCCGCACCTATTTGTCAGTCGTCCAGCGCGGAGTTCTGTAAGATACCTTATCAAGTAGGTAGGTGCCATCGCAGCGACGTGCTTGTCCGTCATTGCTCCGTATGCACGAGCTGCATGGGGGTGGGAGGTACTTTGTGTGTCCGAGGTAGCCAAGGCCCGGCAGCTTTCGTCTAGCTCGCATTTTAAGCTGTCAGTCAGCAGCTTATGCCGTATCGGTCAGCCCGAGTGCGAAAGAGAATGCGGGGAACGTGGAATCGCCGCTCGGGACTACTACTTACGTCATGCTGATGGTATCTCCCGATTCACATGACAGATCACGTGAAAACAGAACAGTCGGCAGACCAAAGCACCGACTTCCGACGTAATATGGCATCCTATGGGGCCACGAATCCTGACTGATCCTTCACGGAGAAGGATTCAGCCAATGTCTCCGAGACGGCCATGCCTGTGTTGGTTTGGAAGATATTCCCGGCGGGCAGTCTTATAAACGAACGGAATTAGAAGACAAATTGTGTTATTTTCGCTGGCTGTTCATGATATTGGCCTGATCAAAAACCTCAAAGGATTGTGGCTGCAGCCTTGGCATCGCACCACTTGCCAACACCAACTGCGCTATTTTCCATCTTCGGGCTGGATTTGCTGTCAATGATCAACACGGTAGGCCAGTAGCAATGCCAGACCGCTGGTTATAGTCACGTTTATAGTCACCAGTTGAGCGTTTATCGGGAGTTTCAAAAGTGCGAGAAGCGATTTCCATGGGGTATATCGTCTTACCATCCTCCCTCCTTTACGGCTTTAGTGCACTATCTTATGTCCGCTACCAGCGCTGCATTGTCCGTGTGGGACGTTCCATGTGGGGTTATTTCCTGTCATACCGCAGTGGTATAATCCCGAGGACCATGTTCGCGACGGGTAATTTTAAGCTTTCCGGCGGGTCTGCCCGTATAGCGCGCTTAATGGGGCTTTGCTGGCGTCAGCAAAAAAAAAGGAAAGAAAAAGAAAATCCGAAACAGGAAGAAGAAAAATGATCGCGCCGACGACACTTGGTGATGGACTATTGATGATGGGTGGACAGCGAAAAATTGCCAATGTTTCGTAACGCATCGACGTCTATGGTGGCAGCCTGGAGGTGTCCCGCGGAGATGTCCTCCGAGGTTCTTTTGTCTTCCACAAGCGAATAGAGGGATGTCCCAGAGGAATTTCCGAGACACTGAAAAAGTATAAAGAGATGGACTCTCCCGCTTCCAAGATGGCATCAAGAGCTTTCCTTCATTCCACACACATCACAAACAATACAAAGAACAACCAAACCCACATCCACCAACACATTTACAACTTCCATCTCAACCACAACCACAGAACCCTTCGCCACCATGCCCATCATCGCAGGAAAGGAAGTCGGCCCTATTGGCTTTGGCCTCATGAGTATGCGAGCCTCCCGTCTTCTCGACTTTGACGAATCCGATCGGACTCCATCCTTGCTAACCAAGCTCTCCAGGCCTTATCCCCACGCCCTCCAACAACATGACCCATGACGAGGCCATTGAGATCATGAAGGCCGCCCTCGACCTCGGCGCCAACTTCTGGAACGGCGCCGAGTTCTACGGCCCCGAGGACAACAACAGCCTCGTCCTTCTGGAGAAGTACTTTGCCAAGTACCCCGAGGACGCCGACAAGGTCGTGCTCAGCATCAAGGGCGGCCTCGACAAGCCCAACACCTGGAAAGTCGATAGCTCGCGCACCAATGTCCGCCGCTCCGCCCTCGACTGCAACGAGCAGCTCAACGGCCGCAAGAAGATGGACATCTTTGAGCTCGCCCGCCAGAACAACGTCACGCCCTGGGAGACCTCGGTCGCCGCCCTCCAGGAGCTCGTCGACAAGGACAAGACCTTTGACCACATTGGCCTGTCCGAGGCCCTGCCCGAGACCATCCGCAAGGTCGCCGCCCTCGCCAAGGTCGCTGCCTGCGAGGAGGAGCTCTCGCCCGTCTGCCCCGATATTCTGACCGACGGCGTCGCTGCTGCCTGCGGCGAGCTCGACATTCCCATCGTCGCCTACTCGCCCCTCTGCCGCGGCATGATGACCGGCACCATGCGCAACCCCAGCGACTTCCGCGAGTGGGTGCAGATGATGCCGCGCTTCCAGGAGGAGAACCTGCCCGACAACCTCAAGCTCGTCGACGCCCTCGCCGAGTTTGCCGCCAAGAAGGGCTGCACGCTCGCCCAGCTCTCCATCAACTGGGCCCGCTGCCAGTCCAAGCGCCCCGGCATGCCCAGCACAATCGTGCCCATCCCCAGCTCCCGCTCCATCAAGCGCCTCAAGGAGAACCTCACCATTGTCGACCTCTCCATCGAGGAGCTCGACGAGATTGACGCCATCCGCGCCAAGTACCCCATCAAGGGCCTGCGCTACCCTCCCCAGATGTCCATGAAGTCGTAAATCAACAGCACGACAAGGAGACATGCGGTGATGATGATGAACCACCACTTTGGTCCTGACTAGCAGTGGTGGAAACATAGTATATAAATCTATCTAGGAATATAGGAGTACGTGCAAAGCAGACATAACTATATCTAACAAGTGATTTGAAAAACATTACACGACAACCAAAAACGTATATCCTTCGATCCTTGACATCCAGCCAATACCCTAATAACCTCATAACCTAATACCTCCATCCTCCATGCAAGACCACGTCCTTAACCAATAAACTCTGCACACGTCAGTTTACATCTTTTTTACAGGCAATATCGCAGAGAGACTCACCTTGTTTGGGGAACTTGTCAAACCTTGACGGCCGGCAGCATCGATGCGCCTCGAAAGTCGTTCTGGCTTGGTTCTTGTAAAGTCGCATCTGTAAAAGACATATCAGGTCGAAATGGGAAAGTAAAATGGATGCAGTACTTGACAGCCTGCCCAGGTCAATTAGTATCGTAAAAACCTAAGAAAAGACCACATCGCAAAAGGCAGAATGCATGGACAAGAGGAAGAAACTCACACGGAATATGTCTACCAATTCGCCCTACCTCCATCGAGGAGAACTCAAAGGGACATACCTGGGACAAGTTAGCCTGTAGATAGAATAAAACGGGACGGGAACTTACCTTGGGGGGGGGGGGGGGGGGAAAATTT
>JAGKRZ010000424.1:0-19764 GCA_020002355.1 Intubia oerlemansii
GAACTGGGGTAAGGGAAGGGGGGGGAATGCTGCTATGAATGTGTATATGCAACGACAGAAGAAAACAATTCATAATACTCATGACTGAGGATCCCATCGTGGCAGGAGGGCAATGCGCCACTCTCTAAAAGTCCTCTCGCTCTGTGGGAGAAGTGTATTGCTGTCTTTTGCCAAAGCAGACACGGCCTGGATGGTCTCCGTGGGAAGGTTGACCTCTTGCACGTCCGAGGTCATCTTGTCGAGGAGAGAATCCGCCTCCTTCTGGGAAATGTACTTGAACAGCATCTTGATGGCCCGTGTTGGCTTTTCGGACCGGCCTGCATTGGACGAGTAACGGATGTTGCTGTTGAGGACCCAGATTTGGAGGACCTTGTCCGACCCGTTCGCCACGCTCTCAGAAGCCTCGGGCAGCTCGTAGATGGGCAGGACAACCGATTTCGACGAGCCTGTGCGGGCAATCGTTGCCACCAGCGTTGCAGCCACGCAGTCAGACAGGGACGGCAAATCTTGTGGTGCCGAGAGTGCTGTTGCCGTCTCGACCCTCCACTTGAACAGGTTGATCGACTGCATCTTGGGGTTAAAGTACCCAATCTCGGCGCGGCATGCCTCGCAAAAGACATGGAATCCACGAGGTGCTGCCAAGTCGCCGCCACCCGTACTGACGACAGTCAATGGCCGTTTGGGAGTGGCTTTTTCGACAGTAGATTCCGAAAACTAAACGTAACGTTAGTACAAAGGATAAATGACAAGAATACGGCAGACGACATATGACATATGGCATTTGAAAGTGCCGGGATGTTCCTTTCCAGCCTTTTGCGACCTCTACGAGAGTTCAGAGGCCACAGTAAGAATCCGGAGACGGGAAAAGGGTGCCGCAAATGTCATCATGAACCACACACGCTCTCTCTTACAAGATGCTTCTCAGAGGAAACATCAAGATCAGAGAGCTCATGACGCGGATCATGAGACAGTTTTTGCTTTGCATTTTTTTTGTCTTGGGCATTTGTATCGGAGGAACATGCTATAGAAAGCAGACATGGTGTCCGCCAGCTTGACCTCCTTCTTGATGCCCGAAAAGAGGAAGAACATGAAAGTTGAAACGTCAAAGATGAAAAACAAATTGGTGAAAATGAAAACAGGCATATAAAACAAGGAAAACTCACCAAAAGTCCGCGGCAGTCATCTTCCGACATGACGAGCGTAATGAGATTGACAAAACCCGTTCCGCGTTCGGCTGCAATAGCACTGTTGGCACCGTATCCGCGTCCGGCCAGGTTGTCGTCTGTGCCGTTGTTGCTCTTTGCATCGCCCGTCGACGGTTTGTCTGGCTTGTGACAGTGCCAAAACTCCATCATCTCTGCCCAGTTGTCGCTCGGCAGATCCTTCCACACGGCGACGGCGTCTTGCGGCACCACAGCCGACTTGCACGATCGGCACATCACAGCAGCACGCGGGACCAGGTCCGGTGCAGACCATGGAGCAAGCAGTGCATCATCGTCGCGGCCCAGCTCCCGCGCATCTTGCGACTTGGCCACGGGGAGACGCCACGTCAGGGCCTTTGTAGGCTGGCCATTGGCGGTTTTCGGGAGCGGAAGTTTCGCACCATGTCCAGCAGCCACAAGCCCGGGCAGCGTCAACGTGTGCGTCGCGCCGGCATGGCGCACACGAAGCTGTTGCGCGTTCTTTGCAGATCCGTCGACCTGCAGGACATCAACAACCGTCGACGCGCTGCTTGCGGGACTGTCCAATGAGACCGACACGGAGACCTGCCTGATGTTTGCCAGCAGCTCTGCATACAGCTGTACAGACGGCGTGGGCCGTGGTACTGGCGCGTCGGTTGTCATGATGTTGTTGTTGCTGTTGCAAATCGAAGCTTCAAGAGCTGTCGTGTGTGGATGGAAAGTATAAATACAGTGTTTGTGAGTGGAATATACTGTATTCACACTGTGTTGACCTCAGTCGACATGGCGGCATCTCGTGTTTACAATCTTACAATCGACAGATACTATTTTACAGAATATTTCATGCAAATATAACACGGAATAACCTACCTGTCGACATGCGTTCAGAGATAGATGATTACGACGTCTTTTTTGTGTATTGGGGTAAAAAGAGGAAAACCAGACCGCAAATGCAAGCCAACACCATGCAGAGAGAAACGGAAAAAGAAAAACAAGATTGAACAAATGAAAAAAAGAGACATCCACGCATCAAAAGCTCGATTGACCTCATATCTCACTGCTGAGCCATGGCCCTTACAGCTTCTGGTACTCGAGCTTGCCCTCGAGCTTCTTGGCCTCGGCCACCTTGCGCACTGCCTTGTTGAAGTCGTCTTGGTTGACAGCTTCCCGGTAATCCTTGATAGCAAAAAGGCCACTGCATGGCTAGTTAGCAGAGTTGAACAGGGTAAAACAAAAAAAAAGCAGAGCTATCAGGGGGTTCATTTATACGTACGCCTCTGTCACAACGTTGCGCAAATCGGCACCGTTGAGTCCGTCACTCATCTTGACGACGCTCTCAAAATCAATGTCGCCCTCGGTGACGACGCTGGCGGCGTGAATCTTGAGAATCTCGAGTCGGCCGACCTCGTTGGGCAGGGCAATCTCAATCTTGCGGTCGAGACGGCCGGCACGCAGCAGTGCTGGGTCGAGCGTGTCGGGCCGGTTGGTGGCCATGATGATCTTGGTCTTGCCGAGGTAGTCGAAACCGTCGAGCTGGTTGAGCAGCTCCATGAGCGTGCGCTGGATCTCACGGTCGGCGCTCGTGCCCTCCGAGAAGCGGCGGCCGCCAATGGCGTCAATCTCGTCCATGAAGATGATGCACGGTTCGTGCTCCTTGGCGTAGCCAAACATTTCGCGGATCAACCGTGCCGACTCGCCAATGTACTTGTCGACAATGGCCGACGACACGACCTTGAGGAAGTTGGTCTCGAGACTGCTGGCCACAGCACGCGCCAGCAGCGTCTTGCCCGTGCCCGGCGGGCCGTAGAGCAGGACGCCCTTGGGCGGCTTGATGCCCACGCGCAAAAACAGCTCGGGGTTCTTGAGCGGCAGCTCAATCACCTCGCGCAGCTCACGGATCTGGTCGTTGAGGCCGCCAATTCCGGCAAAGTTGACCTGGCCGGGGTCTTCGAGCGACATGTTGTACACGAGCGGGTCGACCTCGCGCGGCAGCATCCGCATAATCGTCAGCGTCGTCATATCGAGAGCCACGCGCGTGCCCTGCTTCAGCTTGGACCGGTCGACCTTGGACCGGCAGCCGACCACATAGCGCGGGCCCGACGACGCCTTGACAATAAAGCGCTCCTCATCCAGCTGCTTCAGCACCTCGCCGATAATCTGGCCGACGCTCTGCAGCGCCTTGATGTTGTCTTCTGTCTGGTCAAAGTCCCGCTCCAGGCCCTTGATCTCGAGCCGCAGCTCCTTGAGCTTGGCTTCCCATTCGCGCGACTCAATCAGCTTCTGCTTGAATTGCGCGAGCGCATGTTCGCGTTCGGCGTCCGCCATTGTGAGGTGTGAAGAGGAAGTGGAGGGGGAGGAGGAGGAGAGGTCGAGGAAGAAGACGTCCAAGAAGAAGACGTCAACAAAAAACAAGTGTCGGCGGAAGGCGTCTCTGTTGTCCTTATTGTCCTTCTATCAAAACAGGTCGTCGGGGTATCGTCAATTATTCGTCGTCGGGTAGTTTCCGCCAGGAGAATGCGGTGCACAAGCAATGTCGTCGTAGATGTTTGTTGTCGTCGTGGAGAAACAGCCAGCGGGCAACAGGTGGGACTTGGCTGCGGCAATGGAGAATGAGCTTACCTCAAGCTTCTGCTGCCTTGTCGCTTCGCGCCCCTGCCAGAAAGCGCATCTTTCGCCAGCCGTGCCGGCCGGACTATCATTGGTTCCGATTGATGACTAATGCGGGACGGTTGAATCTGGACGGTCGCGCCACCTCTAAATTTTATCACGTGAGTACGCGTCTGCCTTGTTCCAAATCTGGAAATGGGGTCGAGATGCAAAGCACGACGCAACTTTCAACGACCTCGACCTCGTGTCGAACCACCTCAGCACATTCTGCCACAAATCATGACGGCCAAACAACAGTCTACTACAGATATTATGTATCGTGACTGAACAACGAGTGGTGGAAAGGAGACGAAAAAGAAGACTTCAACACAATGCCCACGCCAGCAACGATGCGCGGCCCGTCGCGGCCGGGTTTCCAAAAAAACGGCAAACCAGCAACACGTTCGCCAGGAACTACACGCTCGGCCGCTCGTCCAACCGGGTCATCTGGAACTTCCTTATCATCTCCTGCGTCCAAAAAGCCAGCCAGTGGCCCACCAAACAAGAGCATCCTCAGCTTCTTCAAGAAAGTGCCTCCGCCGGAAGAGTCCATGTTTGTTGCCGCAACAGGTGGCGCCTTGCCAAAACTCGATGCTGGACAGCGGCAGATGGATCAATTCTTCCGCCGGAAAGGCGATGACAAGGAGAATGAGGCAGGCACGAAGGAAGACGTTGTCGAAGAAGTCACGCTAGCTGCAGAAGCGTTTGAACAGGCTGTCGAGGAGATTCGATTCAATGAAGTGCCAGCACCAGTCAAAAGGCGACGATTGAGCGGCGAGGAAAGCAAGCCCAAAGACAACTTGAAGACGGCAAAGCCCATTAACCGTGGGCCCTTTGTCGACGATTCGGACTCGGAGGATGAAAACGAGGGGCGCGACGGCGAGACTCCCCAGCAGAAGCCCGCACAGCCCACCAACAGCGAACCGTCACATATCGAAGGTGGCACGTCATTTGACGAGACCTTTTCGACTCCTGCGTATGGCGATACTACTTCAACGAGAAAACCCGAGTACCAAGAGGAGGAGCTGACAAAACAAGGCGGCAAAGAAGCAGCAGCAGATGATGACCTTTTTGGCGACTTGGCCGACGCTGATTTCAACTTTGCCGAGGGTGACTTTGACGATCTCGAGACTGGCATGGGTGAGGAGTTCCGGGAGCGGTTATATATGGAAGAGCAGGCGCGTCTCGAGGCAGAAGCCACTGGTGAAGGCGATGGAGAAAGTGGCACTTCAGCACCAGTGTCGTGTCCCATCTGTGGGCGTGTCTTTACTGGAGGCAAGCTTGACGACATCACAGTCCATGTCAATGCATGTCTCGACAGAATGGGGGTGGAAGGAAGCGAAGATCCGCCGATGCAGCAGGAAATGGCGGCCGAAAAGGAGTCCGAGAAGCAAGCAGAGCACCAGCCCAAAGATGAGAGCCCAGGGCAAACTCCCATCTCCGAGCTCTCGAAGCGTTTCCTCAAAACAGCCCAGCCACGGCCCGGCCAGGCAAACCCCATTTCCTTTGATAGCACAAGCACAGACGGACCGGCCCAGGGAGTATCTGCTTTTGCAAAGCTCATGTCGGGTCACGCCGAGCATGCAGCATGGGCCACCGCAGCGGCTGCTGCGTCTGCATCCCGCGGCCGTCCGGCATACGAGCGCACATGTCCGTTTTACAAGATCATGCCGGGCTTCTCCATCTGCGTCGATGCCTTTCGGTACGGCGCCGTTGAGGGCTGCCGCGCCTACTTTCTCAGCCACTTCCACAGCGACCATTACATTGGCCTGACCGCCAGGTGGTGCCACGGCCCCATCTACTGCTCGCCCGTCACAGCCAGTCTCGTGCGATCGCAGCTGCGAACGGCTGCCAAGTATGTCGTGCCCATTGAATTTGAAAAGCCGACCGAGGTACCGGGCACCGACGGCGTGACCGTCACCATGATCCCAGCCAACCACTGTCCCGGCAGCTCCATGTTCTTGTTTGAGCGCGCTCTTCCCGGAACGAATAACCGCACGCACCGGATCCTGCACTGCGGCGACTTTCGCGCTTGTCGAGAGCACGTCGAACACCCTGTGCTGTCGCCAAGCATCGTCCGACAGCAAAAGATTGATGTCTGCTACCTGGACACAACCTATCTGAACCCGCGGTACGCCTTCCCCCCGCAGGACGATGTTGTATCGTCGTGTGCCAGTCTCTGCGCAGCACTCGATCGCAGTCTCCGTCAGGGGCAAGAGGGCGACTGGGAAAGGGCACTGCGACGGCGTGAGACGCTGAAGGGTGGAAAGGGTAGCAGTGCCTCTATGGAAGCCAGTGTCAAGGACTTTTTCAAGAGCGCCGGAGCACCTGGGGAGGACGCGCCGACCAAGGTAATCAACGCCGCACCCGCCAAAGCTGTACCGTCCAACAGCCGGCTGCTTGTTCTCTGCGGCACATACAGCATCGGAAAAGAACGCCTCTGCAAAGCTATCGCGCTGGCTATGAAAACGAAAGTCTACGCGCCGCCAGCCAAACTCAAAATTGTCGCCCAGCTGGGCGACCCCGAACTGACGGCTCTCATGACGTCCAATCCGACCGAAGCGCAGGTGCACATGCAGACGCTCATGGAGCTGCGTGCCGAGACGCTCGAGACCTATCTGGACGAGTACCGCAGTCACTTTTCGCGCATTGTCGGGTTCCGTCCGTCGGGGTGGAACTACCGGCCAGCCACGGCAGGACCGTCCGATGGGCCCGGCCCGTCGGGCCAGCTCACACCGAGCCAGCTGCCGACAGCGATGCTGCTGCACAGCCCAGCCTGGCAGACACGGTTTGGCGTGCACGACCTGCTCGCGCAGCGTGGCAGCTCGCGCACAGCTCTGTGCTTTGGCGTGCCATACAGCGAGCACAGCTCGTTTCGCGAGCTGGCGCTCTTTCTCCTGTCGTTGCGCATCGAGAGGGTGGTGCCTACGGTCAATGTAGGTAGTGATGCCAGTCGCAAAAAGATGAAGGCATGGATTGACCGGTGGCTGGCTGATCGACGGCGCGGTGGTCTTGTTCAGATGCTGACGGACGAAGGCGGCGGTGGCCCCAAACTGTGGCAAGGCAAGGATAACCAAGGCGGTGCAGCACATTGGTAGTCACGGCGCTCTCAGACGGCCCGAAACTAGAAAACACACAGAGAGAGAGAGAGAGAGAAAAAAAGACAAAAAAAATTATTGTGTCATTGTTGCCCCAACCTATTGTGGTCCCTTCTTGTAGCTTTCCCTATCATGATGTGCATCTATTGAATCCATCCAAATCCGTGTGGTATCAACGCCTCGCCTTTTTTTTTGTCCTTCTGGGTATTCTCAACAAGTATTCTGATTACCTTGCGGCAGCCGTCTTGGGTGCATTGTTGGCAGCTTCTGCAAAGGGGGTTAGCCGTGGAGTGGAGAAAGGGAGGATAAGGGGGATAATGAGCATCAAAGCCGCGACTGACCTCTCCGGGTAGCATCCTCGAGCAGGGCGACGTCGACAGAGCTGGCAGGAAGGTGAACATAGCGCACAACGCTGCCACGGATAAACACGTTCTTGACGGCGCTCTATTCTTTTTGTCAGAAATATGGAGGCAATAAAACACAACCCCGCTGCACCTTTACGCACCAGATGAGGATACTTGATCTCGTCGACCACCGAGATGTCGTCGAGCTTGATGTTGAGGTACTGGTCGACGCTCTTGAGCGTGCCCCGAATCTGAATGTCGTTCTTGAGCTCGACCGTCACCGGTGTGTCGATCAGCGTCTTGAAGAAGCTAGGTATGGGTCAGTTTTACAGCTCATCATCATCGTCAACCATTGCCGCTGTTGGAGACGTGTTTTGCCATCGTTTTGCGCACCTGAAGAAGAGCATTTTGGCGGTTTGTCTTCGCCGGCGCTCCGTGTGATGCTGTTGTGGTGTGCTGCAGAATGGTTCTTTCTCGGCGTCTATGTTCTTTTTTCGAGTCTCAGCCGTAGAATCTTTCGGGGCACTTGTCGGGTTTCAATCGGTCGCCTGCGGCTGTCGACAAGGCTGTCGTCAACGTCGTTGCGATTGGGCGCGGGGACGCAGGCCATTCGCGCTACGTCGGATCGCTTTACTGCATGTCAGCTTTTTATGTATTTATCCAGATTTGGGAAGTGGGTCCTTCACCCAACCTTCATCGCTCACTTTCACTCGAAACTCCCCCATCTACTCCATATTTACTCGGGCAGTAAAACGTCGTGTGAGATGGTTGGGCTATGTAAGCACTTTTAACTTTGGCCAACAAAATCTTTATTCAAAAATAAGACAAATTCGGCTTCCGTGTACCTCAAAAATACTACCTATGAATATGCAAAGGGCTAAAGACATGACACAATAGGGGACGGACGACTGGCGCAACCTCTTGTTAATCCTTTTCTTTTTTTTTTCCTCTCGCGCCGGTGGTGATATAGAGCAAGACAAACGAAGGCGTATGACAATGGGAATGGAAATGAGAACCAGCGGCCTAAATGGCCGTACTCCGTAATAACAAATTCGTTCAAGCGTAAAAAAAAAAAAAAAAAAAAAAAAAAAAAAAAAAAAAAAAAAAAAAAAAAAAAAAAAAAAAAAAAAAAAAAAAACGTGTCGATACCAGGGTCGAAAACGAAAAGAAGCAAGGCGAGAGAGTAAAAGTAGAAGCAGAAGACGGAACAAGCCAGACGGAAGCGACAACAATAGAAACCAACAAAGAAAAAAAAATAACCAATAGAAATTCCTGCTTTCTCGAATTCTCCTCGCCGTGGGGCCCCAGCTCATGATTCCTGTAATCTGATTCTTAAGAAAATGGGCGTCAATCCCATGTCCCTTCCCAAAATATGAAACAAAAAGAAACACAAAAAAGTGAGATAAAGAATATATCGTGCAGCATGAATGCATCCAGCCCCGGGCATAAACAAAACCAAAGAAAAGAAAAATCAAGACGCTAAAGACAATTGGGGGGGATAGAGGGAAAGGAGCAATGACAATGAATCGAGGAGAGATACCATCATTGCCCGTTGAAAGTAAAAAGACAAAGGGGAAATAGGCCATAAGACGAAACAAATTGTGTATCAAAAAAAAGAACAAAGTAAAGATAACCCAGCCTGGCGTCATGTCGTTTTATTCATCCACTGCGCCGTCATTTGCAGCACCATCAGCTGATGCTGTCTTGACCTTTTTCGAGGCTTGGCCAGAAGAAGAGTCTGACTTGCGCTTTTTCGAAGCTGCGCCAGTCGCGTCAGCCGCCTCTTCATCAGCCTCCTGGCCGTCCTCCTCCTCGTCGTTGTTCTCCTTATTTTCGCCACCAAGCTCGCCTGCCTTGGCGCGCTCCATCTCCGCAACCTCGTCGGCAGTCAGGAAACGACCACCAGGGCCACGCGGTCTGCGCATGGCATGGTTGTGACGAGACTCGTGGAGGTACGGCTTGCGGCCCTTGGATGTCAAGCGAAGGGCCTCCTCCAGCCGCTGCCGTGCAACACGCCGCTTGAGAATTCTGTGAAACTGCTTTGCATTGACGTACAGCGGCGACTCTTCGACGGGGGCGGCCGGCATTTCGGGTGATTGAGGTGCGTGCATGGCCTGCTGCGGCGGGATCTGTGGCGGCGGGATGGCCGTGTTTCGCGCGGCGGCGGCGTGGTTCAGGATGGCTTGTGCATTGGCGGCACTGGGGCTGGTGACTTGGCTCATGCGACGGTTCTGTGGTGATCGTGCATCGCGCTCCTTCTTTGTCGCACGCGGCGAGGTCTGCACGTTGACATCAGAGTCGACGTAAGGGTAGTTTGCTCCAGAAGCAGCAGCAGTAGCAGCCATGGCAGCGGCCTGGGCAAATGGGATACCCGGCTGGGTTACGACCTGCTGGGCCATTGCGTATTGTGCTTGGTACATGGCGCCGTCTTGTGCTTGGCCGGGTGCGGCTTGTCCGTTGGGAGCTTGTTGATATTGGCTGAATTCCATTGTCCAAGACAAAAAGAGACGGGATTCAATGAAAAGTCAGGTCGCAGGAGCTAGTCCGGGGTATATGAAAGCTTGTCCGACGCTTTGGTAAACAGTTCGAGTGTGGGTGGAGGAAAAGAGGGACCCGGATCCGCAAGAAAAGGTCGCTGGCGAATGTGTGGCCGAGTTGAGAGATAAGTAGGTGGAAGACAAAACCTTCCGAGAGGCTGACGGGAGCTAGACGTTAGTTAGGCATGCCAACAATTGCAGCCTCAACAAGCCAGGGATAGGCAGCATATGCACGGGAATGCTGGTCAAGGGCACAAGGGATCCTGCGATAGGTAGGCAGAATGCGCACCACCCTTCTCGGAGGCTAGGCCGACCGGTGGTGCGCTGGCAAAGACCGTTGTTGTTGGGTTTCGGGAGGGGGGAGGAAGAGGGAGGAAGACGCACAGATCAGGCAGCGCTCCTGCAAGTGCATGCAAACCGGAAGGTGATGTAGCGCGAGGCAGGCACTATACGATTTTCGCACGCGCCTTGGATGGTGGAAAAGCCGGATTCTAAAAGACACAACTGTGTGAGCTCGCCGTCATTATTTTCTCATTCCGCATTTCGTTGCAGTCATGCCATCCTGCTGTTGCCATCACGCCCCCATTGTTCAGGCGCCAATGTGCACTTTGGCCGCTTTGCAAGACAACACGACGAGCTCCCAAGCCACACTTTCTTTTATATAACGTCGACAACCAATAGGAGGTTGGCTTGTCGCAAAAGAAAACGAGAGGCTCGACGCGCAATTCTGCAAGAACATAAAAAAAGAGCGGGCAGCGTTTTTGTGACGCGGTGGTACCGACACGTTGGAGGGGTGGCTGGTGTGGGAAGTTGCTTCTTTGTTACCTTTTGTAAAACCTGCGTTTCGTAGAGCGACTCGAGAAAGGAGGTGTGGCCTACCTGCCCGACGACCAAAAGTTAGTACATGTTGTGCAGCGATATGTGAAGGTAGCAAACGCTGCGACTGTGTGACATGTGTGAGAGGGCAAAACGGCGACAGGGAACACAATGCTATGTAGGCTAAAAATGGGGGCGTGCGGAAAGTAAAGCAGAGGGGTGTGTGTATGTGCACAGCGTCGCGTGTGTGTGTGTGTGTGTGCGTATGCGTGTATATATGCGTGTTTCTTGTGTTTTTTGTGGTGCATGGCGGCGCGGCGCAGCTTGCAGAGCTCTTGTTTTGATGAGCTGGCATGCATGATGCAGGCCCTAGCCCAGCAATTCACCCACACTTCCGCATGCTGAAGCTGACGGAGATGTGTGCAGATGACTGCAACGGCTGCAATGAAAAGAAAAGGGATGGATGGGAGAGGAGTGCAAGAGGAAGGCGTTTTGCGAGCCTGGAAGCGAGGAGTGTGCAAACGAACAAAAAGACAAGGCCCAAGGTGACTCGAGGGGTCAAAAGATATGGGGGTGGACGGACAGACGGAGTGTCTTGAGCCTCGTGATGCGCGAATGGTACGAGTGAAGAGCAGTGTAACAACAGCTGTGGGCGTGACAATGTAAGTTCGCTGCAGAATGATGTGCTGTGTTTGTGGGGATGGAGAATGGCGGAAACAGGGTCGCCGCAACAGCAGGGAGTGAGGTTGTGCGTCTTCAGCCTTGGGCGCTGAGCAGCGACAGAGCGCTGCGGTGCGTCGGGGTAGGCGACGGAGGCCGCGACCAGAACGCGTTTGTCGCAGAAGTGGAGTTCTTTCTTCTGTTGTTTCCACTTTGCGCGACAAGGCGGGGTTGAGCGCGTTTCTGGACGCCTGGGCCGCAAAACTGTGCGAAAAGCGTAGCGAAGGGAAGGGGAGGATTGGGCAAAAGGACGAGTCAAAAAAAAGGCAGCACGACTGCGCGCAAAAAAAAAAAAAAAAGAGCTGTACGCTTATGAAAGTGAGGTAAACGTAACTGGTGTATCGAGGGCTGGGACTGGGATATGTGTTGGTATATGCAGGGTAGCAAAGAGACACGGTGGAAGGTGAGTTTGCAGTATGTCTCTGCGTACACACGTTTGATGGGTGGGCATATGCGCAAACCTTTTGCGACAGACTGAGGGCGCAGAAGAGCAGGAGCCACTTACGGAGCAACCGGTGCGATGTCGTAGAATCGGAGTTATGCTGCGAGGGAGTCAGTATGACGCGTCGTGGAAATGACTCGAGCAGGGAAGGCGGCTGATGGTGTAGGCAAAACGCGAAAGTAAGGGCGCGAGAAGGAGAACGAGGTCTAAGGAACGAGTAGAACAGAGACAAGGAGAGACAGAAGAAGACAAAGAGACAAAGAGCGAGAGAGAGAGAGAGAGAGAGGTGGACAAGAATAGCAGGAGAGCCAGGAGAGAGCCAGGAGCAAAGCCGATCTGCAGGACAAATCCTGCACCTATGTAAGGCAGTACAGGAAGTGCGCAGGCAGGAGGCTGCAGAAAAACAACGGGAAAATGCCGGGCAGTGCCGCTGACGAAAGACGCATGGGCGCAAAATGCGGACACGGGCAACAGGCAAAAAGCCACGGTCGTGATGTGCAGACAAGGGTCAATATGTCAAAAAGAGACAAGACGTACGTAGATTTGGCTTTTATTACACGCGACTGGATGCACGCGGGTCGAGGCGTTGTTGACGATCAGGGGATTCTCGACGCTGAATGGACCGTTGGCTCAACAGGCGCTGGGGTTGGTCGCTGGTTGGAGCTCTGAGTGGAGAGAATCCTGGGCTTGGGAAAGGGCTGAGAGGCGCGCGAGTGGCGGCGGCAGTAGGTGGGAGCTGGGGAGAGGGGGGAGCTAAAAGCGATGCGACAGTGGTTAGTGGCCAGCTTCCTTGACTTTGGGCTCTGGTTCGTCAATTCGTCAAATGGACAAGGCAGCTTTTGGCTTCTCAGGTGTGCATGCGCAGATGATAGCAGTCACGGGATGAAAAGGGGCATGAAAGTAAAGATAGAAACCGATGCAAAAGAGAAAAGGGAAGGAGATGGGAACAGGCGAATGGGGTGCAGAGGCTGCTCTGCTATTTGATGGGCGGAGGGAAACGGCACGGTGGTGCTGGCGATCATTGGTGTCTTGGGGATCTGTTAGGGATGGGAGGGCCCTGCTTCACCTCTTCACCTCGCTGTCGGCATTTGCAGAGATATGGGACGGGCACACACCCTGGAATTTTTTTTTTTTCTTTTTGTCGCCTTGTGCAAGAGGCCAATGGCGCGTCCTGATTTGTCGGTGCAGGGGGTTGAGGTGAAATAAGGTTTTGCAGACGATGGAGATGGAGATCAGGCGAGACAGGAGAATAAAAAAAGAGACAAGAGGACGGAAGAAAGGAGAGTCTGTGAAAAAGGGGAAGAAGTAGGAGACACAAAGACGGTTTGTATGGCAGGAGGCAGTAATTCGGATGGAAGGAACGATTGAGGTTCGGGCAGTGTCCATGGTTGTGCCTTTCGGCAGGAGGAGGCTTACCTCGTGCAGAGCTGTCGGACTTCACGAGGAAAAAAGGTTGTAGAAGACGGGTTGCGCCTTCCCTGTCTACCGTTGTGACCGTTGCTCTTTCCTCGTGTTTTTTTTTTTCTTCAGAAGCAGGGAAGGAGCGAGTGAGCAAATTGAGCGGTTGCACAAGACGTATTTCTTGTGGTGTTTGGCTTTAATTTTGTTTTGGTCTCTTTTTTTTTCCTTCTCTTGCTCTCCAAAACGGTCACGAAAAGCGGCTGGAAAGCGCGGCTCGTGTCGATTTCGATGTGCAGGTGGGGGGAAAAGGGCTTTGCTGCCGGTGACGACAAGAAGCCTTGTGAAAGATAGAACAAGTAAATAAAATTCAAAAGAAAAAGGTGACAATATTCAACTGCAAGGGAAGTCGCAATGGCGATGCTAAGTGGTCGTTCTTGCCTCTTGTAAGTGGTCTGCGCTGGTTGGTCAAACAGGCGTTGAAAAGAGGAGTTGCGATGGACGAGATGATTGGAGAGAAGAGGGAAGAGAGCAAAGGGGGCAGGTCCCAGGAGATGAAATGTGATTTGAGGAAACGAGAAAAGAGCGGGAGACCGAAAACCCCCCAAACCACCTGGCGCGCACCTAGGGCGGGGCGGGGGCCCCTCTGGTGCAAAGTTTTCCTTTCTCACTGGCCGAATCAGGCCGAAATGTGGGTCGCATGCCCGGATCGGGGTACAAGAGCGATATGATCATAGGTACAAAGGTACATCGCGTGGGGCTTTGCGTCACAAACACGTGCTTCGTTAGTGAGGCTCAGGCGCTTTTACTCTGTGAGAAGGGAGCTTCATGACGTCTGCACCTCATCGGCTGTCGACACTTAGCAACAAATCATGGCTGGTTTATTATGATGGATGGTCATTACACATATTGCAAGACGTCCCGATGCGATTTCATGCCCTAAAATCATCATGTGTTGCTGCCTATATGATAGCTACCCAATATGACTGTCACTTGACCAAAGTTTGATACCCTCGACTTCTCGTAGAATTCTACATGCCCAGCTTGTTTCCTATGAGCCTGCATTGTCATCAGTCTAGGCGGAAGTTTTTATTACGATAAGGCGTTCTTTTTTTTTTCTTTTTTTTTTTTTTTTTGCTTCTCTCTCTTTAGGTTTCTTGGATTTTCTCTCTCATCCCCTGTCGAGGCAGCCCAAAAGTCGGTGAAGATGCGTAAGATAGGTAAAGGCGACCGTCATGTTTCAGTACAGTCAGTCTATTGTGTATTCCTTCGATAGAGTGGAACTTTGTGCGAGGGCACTTTTTTGTGACATTTTGTGCCGGCATGGGAGGTGGCTGGGGGCACACGAGGCGTAATATCCATGTATGCGCTGGCACCGTGTCAGCCCAAGTGACGTCTGCAGTCCAAGACGGGCGACCGGCACAAGACATTCACTCCTTATTTATACATGGCGCATTGGGTATGACTTGGCTGCCTCTGATAATAATTGTAGAGAATCACAGAAAGGAAAATAAGTTTTGAAATTTAACCTAGGTAAGGTAAGGTACCAAGGTAGGTAAATTGCTTGTTGGGTTATTTGTATTTGTATTATTTCATTGCCTGGTTGGTATTGAATTTAAACGGAATCTCATTTTTGTACCGATTTTTCTTTTTTTTTTGTTTTCTTCTGGCTTTTCTCTTCTCGACTTCTTTTTTTTTAAAAAAAAGAAAAAACCCCTCTCAGGATAAATAAAATGCTATGTGAAATAAAAACCAGGAAAGGAAAACACCTCGCGTCCGTCCGTACTACCTGCCTCTTAAGTTCTCAATAATTAATGCATTAAAAACCTCTAGGCTTTCCAAATGCAAATGAAATGGAATGGTATCGACTTCTTACAAGAAGAAAAGTGCCTTTTAGAGCCCATAGAGATACAAAAAGGTGTATTGAAAAGATGCCCAGTTGTGGAACGTAGGAAGGCCAAAAAAAAAAAAAAAAAAAAAAAAAAAAACGGACATCCTTCTATCACAATGTATATCATGAACGATGGGAACCAAAAATGTGTGATCGATCTCGGGATCGAACCGAGGACCTACGCCGTGTTAAGGCGTCGTCATAACCAACTAGACCAATCGACCGATAATTCGAGGCTATTCGATGGGGACTGGACTCGTTGGCGGGCTCCATGAGGACCATTACAAGAGTCAAGCCATTGCATCTGCAGACAAACGGGCATGTGCATTGCAAATGAATGAACAAAGGCTCAGAAGATGCTGCATTACGAATAAGCCTTTCCTATCATATGAAGGAGCCATACTATGATCATGGCGATTGGTGTGTTGGTCGTCACAGCAAATATCATTAAGTGCTCGTCGATGGTTCAACAAGACGGTACACGTTTTGCTCCTTAAAAACAGGCTGAGTAAAAAACAAGTCGGTGGTATTTTACAGCTTTGCGATGCATTTTTCAATCAAGCCATACGACGTAAGGACAATATTTAAATAGAGTATATATGCTATATTCTGTTACACCATCGCGAGACAGCTATTCAAAGACACAAGGGCAGACAATTTTTCTGCACAAAGCCAATATGTAAAAGGCTTATATACTGTTTAAAGTACACTCACGACAAAACCATCTAGAAGATCCATGGCGAAAAAACTCTCTGGAGATGTCATTTCAGTCCCGCCTTTTATTATCTCCCATTTTCATGTTACCTTCACTAAGCATATCGGCCCTCAGCCAAATAGGCGCCTTCAAGGAGAAGTCTTGTACGAACAAAAAAAACCATTCATGCATACTGATTCTAGCGGGCAATGAAACAGCCATAGCAGGAACAAAAACAAAAAAGGAAAGAGAACGAAAAGAGCAAGTATTGGCACATGCATTGTAGGTGATCACCAACCACTCTACGTAATGCACTCTTCGGCCACCTTTCAGCCTCACACACGTCTTCGGTGAGACCATGCTCAATGTTTCGTCAAATGTTTGAGACCTCTGCAGCAGAGCATCAGAAAGATTCGCTCTTATCAGGCTCGAATCGCCAGCACATCTACAGCGAAATATGCTAGTTTCAGCTGCTTTTGCACATTTATTGCACAAGATTTCCATGCCCGTTTATAAAAATAGAAAGCGACATGAATTATACATGCACCTGTATCACCCCGAATTAGGAGGTGAGATGAAAGCATCATATCATAATAATGCACAAAATAAGAGAGCAATGCGGTGAGCTGTGCCACCCTGTGCTTTCATTATTGAAAAGCGACAATACGTCAAAACAATAAATACAAGAGTATAAAAAGCGTTTTAGATTGCTGGATCTCAGAGGTTGTGACAGAATTCAAAAATAGAACAGAAAGCTTATAAAATTTGATGTAGATTGACGCCAACTTGAAACAGGAGATTCAGACCTAATACTCTTTTCTTGCTCTTGCGTTGCGAGCGTTTCATTTTTTTTTGCCAGTTTTATTTGATTTTTTTTTATTATTCTATTCTGCAACCCGCTTTCTCATACATGAAACCTACCCCGTATGTTTCATCATAAACATTCTGTGACATTCCTTTCGCCTTTCTCTCTCCTGCATGCACGCTGGGCGCTTAAATGTACGGAGCGCTCCTTTCTTTGCATTTCTCTTTCTCACAATGCTACTTGTACAGGTTTCTCGTCACAGGCATGGCCGACCCAATCACACGCCACAAGCGGGCAATTAAAATCAACAGGGTAGAATGCAACCCTAAAAGGTTAAAGCCGGTCACCAACAATAAACCAACGTAGAACCAAAAAAAAAAGAAGAAAAAGAAAAAGAAAAAGAAACCAACACCGTCCCAGTGCCATGGGAAAGTCCGGGCGGTGCTGCTTGTGTTCCTTCATTGCCACGCTGACCCTCCCTCTTTGCTTTTCCTTATTTTTTTTTTCTTTTTCTTCTTCTCTCTCTTCACACTCGTCCACTGCCCTTGCTCCACTCAGCCAATAGACGTGCATATGTAATACAACGCAGGGGGGGGTGCCCAGCGCTTAAATTGTTTCTTGGGTCGACGACGTAAAAGAGATGAAAAAGACTTTTCGGAAAAGGGCCGCTATCACTTGCTCATTTTCTTCCTCCTTTTTTTAAAAAAGAACATGGTGACAAAGGATAAAACAGTTTAAAAACGAACAACTGTAGGGATATTGGAAAAAAGTAGTAGGACCGTTGGACGGATGAATCTAGTGTTTGCACACACGCATAGCTCTACCGCCCACCAACTGCCATGTGTGATCAAGAGTTGCATGCCCTGCACATTTTTCATCACTCGCGCCATCACATTGGACGATCGCCCTGACAAAGACTGGCGCTACTGCATGGGAGGTGACAAGTACTTGCATTTTTTTTTTTTTGCGGTTACTTTCACGGCTTCCGTTTTTTTGGTGTTTACGGTATATTTGATCTTTCATGTCTTCATTGTATGGTATCATAGTTCCGAAAAGTAGGTAAGGAGAAATAACAACAAATAACGTCCTGCCCAGAAGATCCTGCCTAAACTCAAACAAAAGAGACGAAAACAGGCATAACAAACGCAGAAAAAAAAGGGAGGGAGTGTGGGAGTGTGGGAGTGTGTTGGTAACAATGTTGGACAAAGGAAAGCAGCGAGGGGATAAAACGGACAGGTAAAAAAAAAAAAAAAGGAAAATATAGAGAGAGGGTTGGTGTGAGATAAAAAAGCAACAAGAAAAAAACGCCGCACCAACTCCGTTCACCAGAAGCGCTATGCCCAGCAAAAAAAATATGACAAAAAAAAGAGGAGGATGAGAGAAGTAGAAAGTCATTACCATAGGCATTGCCTGTCAAAAAAGAGAGACAAAAAAAATCAATCTTTCTTTTAACAGGTGACCTCCTCCACTTCGATTTTGCGTTTTTTGCCCTTGGGTGGTGCTTCCATTCGTGGTGTGTAGGTCACTGTGCGCGTAACAACTTCACGAATGTGGCGAACGCCGGCTGAGCCGGGCGAGGTACATGTAGCAGCAGAGGGAGTCGTGCTGGTTGGTGCTACTGCGGTGTTGGACGAGACGGAACCCCGCTTTGAGCACTTGTGACAGCCAACATTGTTGACGGATGCCGGGTGTGCCGTTTGTGGGACATTGGCTGGCCGAGATGGTGGCGACTTGAACTCGGCGCGGCGTGCCTTGAGTGCTGCCTCCCAGTCAAACGGCGATGTGATGGGGGACTTGGCACTGAAGGGAGAGCGTAGGGGTGAGTTCATCTGGCTCGGGTTGTTGGCCAAGGCAGGTGACATGGGGATCTGCAGACGGCCGCGGAATGTCGTAGGACCGGTAGCCGGGGCTGAAGCCGGGACATTGCTGGACTTGAAAGACCCGGTCGGCATGCTGGTATCGATGCGTGCAATCTTGGGCGACTTTCGTGCACGTCCGCAGTCACACGAAAAAGGCGAATCGGTGGACAGGTTCGACGACGTGGATGAGGAGGCTGTCGACGGGCCACTCTCAAAAGCTCCACGGTCACCGACGTCATTGCTCGAATCGTCGTCTGAGCTCAAGATGCCAGCCGTCGTTGCAGAAGCGGCTTCCGCAGGGACAGCTTTGGACAGAGCAGACACAGACGAGCGGTGAAGAAGGCGTGGCTTGGCGATATGAACCGTCTTTTGCTGACCGGAGGTGCCGGGCTTTGTCACGGGGAAATAGGTGGACGGGCTTGTGGCAACAGGGCTTGCCATGCGCAAGAAGTCGGTGTAGGCCACTGGCGGTGAAATAGGCGTCTTGACCAGGCCGTCCTCGGACTTGATGGCCACCAACGGCGAGTTGAGGCACGACCCCGAGAGGCCTGCAGACGGAAGGCCAGCTGAGGGAAGACCGGCCGAGGGAAGACCGGCCGAAGGCAGACCGTTCGACTGGATACCAGCAGACGACAAGCCCGTGGCCTCCCGCCAGATGGCCGAGTGAGGAGTGCGGACAGAAGCGGCACTCTTGAGAGCCTCGGCCGGGAACGAGGTCGAAGTAGGCGTCGACAGGGCCAGAGTAGGCTTGCGGGAAGGCATGGCGACAGAAGAAGCCGAAAACACTGCTGAGGGAGTCGATGGAAGGGAAAAGTAAAAAGATCAAGTCAAACAAATGACTCGAAGAGGACTCGACGGACTGGGCAGAACAACTTGGCCTTGAAGAAGAAAAGGGGACACGAGAAGGTCACAAGAGCTGGCAGTTGAATAAGAAAAGGAGAAAAAAAGAAAAAGAAAGAGGAAAGAGGAAAGGGGAGGGAGAAAAGAATGGAGTACCGAGATGGGGGGTTGATCTTGTGTACATATACTATGCTCAGACGTACACATATCTGGCAAAACGCAAATAGGGGGGGTAACAACAAAGATACGTAGAGGCGAAGCGTCTGATTGTCATGCCCGGGGAGTGCATATGAAAGAAACAAAGTTGAGGACAGCTGGGGACAGACTAGGGTAGGAGAGGGGGTGTAGCGGATGGGAGGGAAAGGACGGCGGCAAAGCAGGGAAAGAAAAAAAAAGGAAAAAAGGAAAAAATAGAAAGGAACGGGCGTCTGGAGCCTGGACGACATGCAGTAGCAGCAAGTGCAGTTGTTGACGAGGGACGATGCATAAAAAA
>JAGKRZ010000425.1:0-19737 GCA_020002355.1 Intubia oerlemansii
GGGGGGGGGCTTGTCGTCAGATGCGAGGGCGTGGAAGGCGTGGGAAGGAAGGGGGGTGGTGGAAGAGCAAGGAACCAGAAAGATGCCTTTTGTCTCCATTGCCGCCCAAAAGGAAGCTGCAGTTTTTAGGGAGGGAAAGAGAGGGGTACGCTTCCAGAACTCGCTACTGTGTGGAGCAGGTGGTGATACACTGTGTGCGTCGCGCCTTCCACAGCATTCGATTGGTGGGGACCGTGGCGACTGCGGCTTCTTTTGGTAGCTTCTCGGACCGGGTCTTTGGCTCTTTTTGGGGGTGCTTTGGGGCGCTTTGGGGCGCTTTGGGGCGCTTTGGGGCGCTTTGGGGCGCTTTGGGGCGCTTTGGGGGCCAGCTTGTAGTTGCTTGGGATTCCCCTGTGGCCTGCTCTATTGATCCTCATCGGTTCCTCCCCACAGTGCGTACCTGACGTATCGCAGGTCGCAGACACTTATCTTATCTACACGTGCACGAAAACGTCACTCTGTGGGGGCGGTACCTCTCGCTGGTAGAATGGGCAGCCTAGTACTCCATAGGTGGTATATTCCACATCACAACATTGGCGCATCACCAACATCGTCATCCGACTTCACGATAGTCAACGATACTCCTTATCAGACGACATACAGACGGGCCACAGCGCCAACCAGACTGCCGGAGCTCTCTACGCTGCCTCTACCTCCCAATACGGGCGAAAGCCGAGCATTGCCCGCCGACGAACTGACGCAATTGGGTCCTGCGACGACAGCAAAACGACTGGCGATACGGAGAGCAGCGAGGACGAAACCGCAGGGCACCGGCGTCTGAAGAGAGCAGCGAAGCCCATCAGCCTGGCATTCAGACTTGAAACGTCATCATGGAGACATTCCGGGCACTCTTTACCAAGCCTGATCCGCAAGCGCAGGTGTGTTGTCTTTTTGAGAAGCGTTGCTTTTCTCCTCCTCTCCCCGGCCGATCCATTTTTTTCTAACCATATTTCCCACCCCTTCAGATGCGCAAATGCAACCAGATGCTGCGGGCCAATATGCGCAAGATTGATCGCGACATTGCCAATGCGAAGCGCGTCGAGATCCAGACCAAGAATCTGATTCTGCAGGCCGACCGCCGCGCACAGCGAGACCCGACAAGGGCCAAGCAGGCGCAGCGCGAGGTGCGCGACTTTGCGCGCGAGCTGATTCGCGTGCGGCGGACGACGAACCGACTGGTGACGGGCAAGGCGCAGCTCAACAGCGTGCAGATGCAGGTCAACGAGGCCTTTGCGGTGCGGCGCATTGAGGGCAGCATCCAGGCGAGCGTGGGCATCATGCACGACGTGAACCAGCTCATCCGGCTGCCGGAGCTGGCGGCCACGATGCGCGATCTGAGTGTTGAGCTGATGCGCGCGGGCATTGTCGAGGAGATGGTCAACGAGACGCTGCCAGGCGATGAGGACGCGCTCTTTGAAGATGAGGAGGAGGAGGCCGAGGGCGAGGTGGACCGCGTGCTGGGCGAGATTCTCAAGGACCGCATGGCGTCGGCAGGACCGGTGGCATCGGGCCAGCTGCCATCAGCACCCGTGGCGGCAGCACCGGCGGCCGAGCCTGCAGCAGCGGAAACGCCGGCCAAGGTGGCCATCCCGGCCGACGGCCTGGAAGACGACGACGAAGAGGACACCGAGGCCATGATGGCCGCCATGCGCAACCGGCTGGCATCGCTGCGGAGTTGATGCCTCGTGCTCGTGTGTGTCTGTCTATGTCCGTTTGCGCGTGTTTGCGTCTGTCTGCGTACCCTGCCTCTTGCCATGGAATGTTTTCGTTCCCATTCTTGCCTTCCCCTTCTTTGACGACTGCATGGCGTTTTTGTTTTGTGTTGTATAGCCACCTACCTGCCTTTTTTTCTGTGTCCTGTTACAAGTTTTGATGCCATAATAAAAAGAAAGCGCATTGCTATGACTGCGCTCTGAGCATTTCGTGTTCCATTTCATTTTCAATTTTGTTTATTTTTCGTTACTGCATTCAGATGTAAAAGCGACGGGGTCATAATTCCCTCCCAATGCAATGACAAGAACGCCATGGGCAGACAAGATAAAAAAAAAAACACAGAGGGGGAAAACAAAGAACAAAAAAACAATAGGGCAATGTATATCAAAACGGAGAGGGATTATGAGCAGTGTGATGGACACACGAGGGAAAGAAAAGAAAGGGGTGACAATAGAAAGGAAATAAGTTGACAGAGGACGGGAAAACACAGACATGCGCGCCCACGCAGCAAAAAAAAAAACAACAAAAAAAAAAAAAACAATAGACGACATTACATCATCGTAACTTGCGACACATTACGCCACCTTTTTTTTCCCTGTTCATTTTGTTGCACAGGTAGGCTGAGAGGCTCAACAGGGCACCGGCTGCTAGTGGTAGCCTGCGCCGTAGCCGGCGGTGGTTGTGTGGACGCGAGCGCCAATGGTGGGCATGGGCTTGCTGGAGAGGTCGTCAAAGTAGGGGTGGTTGCAGGCCTGCTTAGCAGAGATGCGGCTGGCCGGGTCGTAGGCGAGCATGAGCTCGAGCAGTTCCTGGCCGCGCTCGTCGAGGTTGGGGCAGATGGGGACGTCGGGATCCTGGAGCCAGCGGGGGAAGGAGGATTTGAAGTCGGGGTAGGTGGTGACGCCCGGCCAGACGTCTTCGGTCGGGGTGCCGAGCAGACGGAAGATCTTGAAGATCTCGTCAATCTCCGAGTCGCCGGGGAAGAGGGGCTTGCGGGTGGCCATCTCGGCAAAGATGCAGCCGACGGACCACATGTCGACGCCGGTGGAGTACTGGTGGCCGCCGAGCAGAATCTCAGGGGCGCGGTACCACAGAGTGACGACCTCGTGTGTGTAGGTGCGCAGGGGCACGCCAAAGGCGCGGGCGAGACCAAAGTCGGCGAGCTTGAGGTTGCCCTCCTTGTCGATGAGCAGGTTCTGGGGCTTGAGATCGCGGTGGAGGATGCGGTGGCTGTGGCAGTAGCGGATGCCGGAGCAGAGCTGGCTCATAAACTTCTTGATAATGTCGTCGCCGAGTCCAAGCGTCTGCAGGCGCGTGCCGGTGCCCTCGGGCAGGGCCTTGCCGCGGCCACCGTCGGACACGGGCAGCGACTCCATGTACTTTTTGAGGTCGAGGTCGAGGAACTCAAAGACGAGGTAGAGCTTGTGGCCCTCGGCGTGGACAATGTTGAAGAGACGCACAATGTTGGGGTCGCGCATCTCCTTGAGCAGGCTGATTTCGCGGATAGCCGTGGACGGCACGCCCTCGTCCTCGGCCTCGAGGCGGATCTTTTTGAGGGCGACAATGCGGCCGCCGGCCGAGAGATCGCGGGCTTTGTAGACGACACCGTACGTGCCTGGAGAAACAGAGAGAAAAAGAGAGCAGGGTTAGCAATTGCTTGCGCCAGAACAGCATGGTCGGGGTTTTTTCCCCTCCAGACTCACCCTCGCCGACTTTTTCGAGTTTTTGATAGTTATCCATGTTGGATGGTAGATTTGCTTTTGTCTCTTTCTGCGTTTTCTTCTTTTTTTGTATGTTTTGTTTGCCTCGTCTGCGAGATCACGTGGCTGCGTCTCTCTGTGTGTCTCGCGTCACTTGTCGCCCCGGTGCACGATGTTTGTCGAGGCGTCGGCGGCTGTCGAAGCGGTCAAGGAGGGCGCGTGTCCGGGAAGGGAAAGCTGTGGATCGTCGGTCAGTGGAAAGGGCGTCGATATCAAGGGAATGAGGAGTAGACGACGATGACGATGGCAAAAGGAATGTAGCAAGGTCGTAAGAAGGGAGGGACGGAATAATAAGAAGAAGCAAAGAAGCCCAGGAGAATGGAAAAGAGAAGGACCGGAGAGAAAGTGAGAGGAAATGGGAAACACGGCAGGCGCGAGTGGAGATTGGAGATTGCGGAAATCGTGTGCAAAAAGGGAAGGAAGGGAGGTCGTACCTTCCTCGTGGGGTCGTCTGCGTTGCAATCTGGCCGACCAGCGTATCTTTAATGTAAAATGTGTATTTCTATTCTTTTCGTTCCTCTTGTTTCTATTCTCGACTTGAAACGTCTTTTTTCTCCCCCCTGAATTGCCAAATCCGTCACACAATGCGTCTCAGTTGTGCTCACCGTGACGTTGTTGACGTCGTGTTTATTTATTTATTTACTTGTTAGCCTCCAGAGCCTATAGGCGGCTGAGCACACCATAGCGGCTTTGTTGCCGCTAAAAAAAAACAGTGCCGCACTGGAGGCACCTGCCAAATCTAGGCCGTGCCAGCACACTGGCGTCCAGACGCGTCTGCTACGCGGTGTGCTACACGCGTTTTTGCAGGCTTGGGGTGTTGGCGGGGCGCTTATCTTATCGCCAGCAACGAGGGGCACCTTTTTTTTTTTTTGCGAAATAAACAACAGGCGCCGAGCAGGGAATGACGTACCTATTTTGCGACGACCAGGAGTGACAACACCATGATCGACATCACATCGTTGGACGCTCACGAGCAGCCATCCGAGTACCTTCGACGGAAATGGAAGGGCTACTCAAAAGCAGCAGTAGCTGATATTATTTCCAGCGGCGATGTCGACGAAATTTTCGATGACGTCGATGAAAAGCAGGACGAGACTGGTGGCCGACGGCGACATGCCTTTTGCAAGGCTGGGGCTCTTTCAGGAAAGAGTGTAACAGCTGCCTTTTCAGAATTTCTGGCGACGCACGACGAGGTGGATGGAGATGTGGAAGCAAAGAAAAACGGCGATGATTGCGACGACAACAATAACACCGACAACAAAACAACCGACTCCGCCGGCGACATCCCCATGTACTATCACCCGCTGCTTCCCGGCTTGCTGATCGTCCCCGGACTTGTCCCGCCGGCAGTGCAGAAGCGGCTGCTGGCGCGCATGGTGCATCGTGACCTGGCCAACCCACGGCATCAGACCAACATGCATCTTCACTACCATCTGCCGACGCCTGACGATGCGCGCGGCTTCTTTTCATACCCGCCGCCGGCCAATGCGCACGACAGCGAAGGGCTGGCCGAGCGCCCGGGCACGTTTTTGCCAAGGGACGCAACGGTGCACCGTCCGCTATCAATACAGCAGGTTCTGGACCGGCGGTTGCACTGGGTGACGCTCGGCGGACAGTACGACTGGACAAACCGAGTCTACCCCGGTGGTGTGGATGGTGCCGATGGCGAGGATGAAAGCAACAAAATTCCTCCATTTCCGGCTGACCTGGCGCGGCTGCTGGCGGGCCTCTTCCCGCAGACGGACGCCCAAGCGGCGATTGTCAACTTTTACACGCCAGGCGACACCATGATGATCCATCGGGACGTGTCCGAAGAGACGGACCGTGGCCTGATTAGTTTGAGCTTCGGATGTGATGCGCTATTCATGGCGGCACCGACGGCCGAGCTGCAGGAGGGAAAGGACCGTGTGCCGGCGGGCGGGAAAGAACCGTATGTGCTGCTGCGTCTGCGCTCAGGGGATGCTGTGTACATGACGCAGGAGGCGCGTTTTGCATGGCACGGCGTGCCCAAGGTGCTCAAGGGAACGTGTCCCGAGTTCCTGGCCGAATGGCCGGCGGGCGAGCATGCGGATGGACGGTACGAGGCGTGGCGAGGCTGGATGCGCAACAAGCGAATCAACTTTAATGTACGGCAGATGAAGGAGTAGGGAAAAATAAAAGGAGAGAGAGGGAGATGAGGGAGCGGGATGATTTTTTTTTAAAAAAAAAAAGAAAAAGGAGATATAGAAAAATATGCAAGGGCAAAAAAGGAGAAAGATAAAAACAAACGGCAAGCATATGAGCGACTATATACAAACAAGATACCCATAGAACCATCTATAGCAGCATTTAGCATTTAGCATTCAGTATTCATCCATCATGACGTCAAGGCCTTGACCAAGTCATCAATGACATCCTCGGCAGTGTGTCCGTCTTGGCCAAACCGGCGAGCGGGACCAAAGACGCCGATATCCAGGCGGCCACCGCGCACAGCAAGCTCGACATCGACGGCATCCTGGAATTGTTAGAATAATACGATAAAAAAACGTCGGGGGTATAGAAGCGGCAACATACAGTGTATGCGTCTCTGACGCGGTTATGAGCGAGGGCAGAGAAGGAAGCAGGGTCGACAGAAGGGTCGACAGAAGGGTCGGCAATGTCATGACCATCATCAGGGTCCATCTCCTCGAGCAGTCCATGTGTTACTTTTGCATCCTCGTCTGGCAGCAAAAAGTTGACAAAGGAGTGCACGCTGTGGTCCGTCCATTGCTTGATCTCCCATAGACTGGCGGGATGAGCGGTGATGGCACGGATGTCTTGCTGGATAGTGACGGCCACATCGGCCAGGGCCCTCTTTCGCGGCGACCGGACAAGAAGGGGGAGCAGATGTAGCGTAGGATAGGTGGTCGGACCGTCATCTCGGTTGGCGAGGTAGATGCCAAAGAGGGCATCGTCATCAGAACCCACAAGCGTGGAGGCATACTTGGCCAGGACGAGACTCTGAAGACTGGCACCCATCTGAGCAGCTGTCGTCTTGATATGTGCCACGCTGTCAAGGGCACCAGGCCGGAAGAGAGATCTGCGGGCTGGTAGCGGTACAGATGCCGACGACGATGATAGTGGTGGTGGTGCGACTCTGGCAGAAGCAAGGTAAGACGTCCAGAATCCTTTACTGTCTAGAGTTGTGGGAAGAACAGGCGGGATCGTCGATGGGACCACAGCTGCTGCAGACCGGCCAAGTGCCAGCTCCTGCAGCCGGACAAGCATGGCCTGAAGACTGACGGCATCATACAGAGCGTGATGGATGCAGAGAGACAAAACAATGTGGGAGTTAGTGCCAGTATCGTCGACAGTCAGCCTTGCCATGGAAGGCATGGAAGGCACGGACGACAGGTGGCCAGCCTTGAGAACAACCTGGAGCAGAGGGACGTCCGTTTTTCCAGTGGCCACAAAGTGCGTGCGCAAGAGAGGATGCTCAACGACGAGCCGGTCCCATGCCGCGAGAAGCGCCTCTTTGGTGACAGCAGTCCGTGTGACACGATACTTGAACCTTGGGAAGAAGACGGTGCCGTGCGAGTTTTGCCAGACGCTGATCATGTGGACCTGCGTGGATGTAGCTGGGAGCACAGATTCGACAGACGAGGAAGGAAAGAAGGATGCGACCGTGTCGATGGGGATGACGGTTGGCATGGATGTGCTGTTGTCAGCCTGATTGCTCGTTTTGTTGCTGTGTGTTGCCTTGTCTGCCATCTCTCCCATCTCTCGAATCGACTTGGCCGAGAGCAGACCCTGCACGCCAAGCATGACGCCCTTCTTCTTGAGCAGAGACGCAACCTTGATGGCGCTGATCGAGTCGAGGCCCAAATGGTACAGAGTCTGGCCCGTTGGCTGAACGGCTCCTTCAGGGATGCCCGAGACCGAGGACAAGACGGAGCGGATCGTCGTCTCCACGGAGGACCAAGACCACTCTGTGGAAGCGCGGTTGAGGTTGGCAGTGGTGCCTGCGCCTGCCATCTCCTTCTTGACTGGCGTGAACGATGGCAGGCCGCAGACCGAGACAGACTCGCCATCTTCCGAGAGTTTTGTCGAGAGTACAGATTTTTCCTTGTCGTCGCCCAGCAGGTACTGCAGCACAGAGTCCACCTCGGCAAGAATATCGCCGGCCACTGCGTACGATTCGTTGCAGGCCGTTCTCCAGACGATCGCGCCATTGACCATCTCCATTTCGATGGCGACGGGGTACTCGACATCCGATTCACCACCAATAGACGTCGTGAGGGGCGTTGCATTTTTGCCAGTGCTGTCCTTGTTGGCGTTGTTGCTGTCGGCCGTCTTCTGCAACAAGAACAGAGTATTGAACGCCGATCCGCCCTCGATGAAAGCCTGCGCTTTGCGCAGAGGAAACCGCTGATGGGCCGTCACTTCGTGCATGTTGGTCTGCATCTGGCCGAGGAGGCTGCTGACCGTTTGTCCCTCGAGTTTGACGCGGAGAAGGACTGTGTTCATCGTGGGGAAGAGCAGGCTGTCTGCGTCGTCGGCGTCGTACTCGCCATCCCGCCCAGAGAGCACCACACCAAAAACGACATCGAGAGAGCGTGTCTTGGCAGCGAGAACGGCAGCCCAGCAAGCCTGACCGACGACCTGAACACTGACGGCGTGCTTTTGGCAAAACGACTTGAGCAACTGGGCCGAGACGGACGAGGTAGATTCCTGTCGAGCGATGGATGATGCCCCCGTCAGCCCGGGCAAAATAGAAGAAGCAGTCATGAGGGTTGGGCGAGCACCATCGAGGTACGTCTTCCAGAACGAGGCAGCTTGCTGGCTGGGAGGAGCAGCTATGCGCGAGACGAGTGCCCGGTACCGCGCCTCGTCGGGTACATGGTCAGACTCGTCCCATCGTTGCCTAAACAAGTTTTCGACCATTCGGTGCAAAAGATGCAGAGACCATCCGTCATAGAGGGCATGCGCCATGGACAGGATGAGGTACCATTGGGCAGTGTCGTAAATGTCGTAGTTGTCGTCGTCGTCGTCGCCGCGGTTGGGAGGGTCGTGATCGGCTTCAACAAACACAAAGTCCAGCTGGAGGAGGTGGGACTCGCCGGCCGCATGGACAGCTTTCTGGCGGGCTTGCTCTGCGATGGCGGCAAGGTCGTTGGTGCTCTTGACGAAATGTTCATTGATGGCAGCGGGCTCTTGGCTGATCACCTGTGCATAGGCAAACGGCACAGACGGGTCGTCGACGGCACGGAATCCCGTTCGCAGAATCGGCTGCATGGCGACGAGATGCTTCCAGACGGACTGGTAGTAGGTCAGGATGACGCCGGGACCCAGCTTGAGAATGTCGTGGCCAAAGTAGCGGCGGAAATCAGACTGGATCATCTCGGCCACCATGCTGTCCTGGAGAGGAGTGGGAGGAAGGAGGCCGGAAGGGAGGGCGGAAGGAAGGTCGGAAGACAAGTCCGTCTCTGGTCTCGACGGCCCCTCTTCCATCAGCGTGACCACACCGGCGACCGTCTGCCCTCGAACGAGCTGGCTGTTGTTCAGTTGGATGCCGGCGGCCTTGAGCCGACTCGCAAGCTTGATCGTGTCGACGCTATCGAGACCAAGAGCAAGGAGCGACGTGGTGGGCGTGACCGTTTCGAGAGGAACGCCGGCAAGAGCAGCCATCTCTCGGCGGATGATGGAGGACGTGTCGGACCAGGAGAAGGTCGAGGCCGCGGGGGGGATTGTCGGTTGGAACGTCGGTTTCGGCATGACGGGGGTCTTGACATTGGCCGTGTCGACAGCACTCTCTGTCGCTGCGACATGAATCACTTCCGACGGATCCAGATCGACAATGACTTTCTCAAACGTATCGAGAAGGCTCTCCAGAGCGGCTTTGTCGGCCACGCTGCTCTTGCTCACCAGCCGGACAGTCAAGACGGGAGCATGGCCCGCCTTGTCCAAGACGACGTCAATAGCCAGTGGATAGTCTGCCTCCGCAGGGGGTGGGATCAGTGTCCAGAGAGCCGTCTCGGACGGAGCGGCAAACTGGAACGAGAACAAGATGTCAAAGAGCGGCTGGCCGCACCATTTTTGAATATCTCGCAGGGGCACCTGCTGGAAGGGAAGCGTGGCCGTGTAAAAGTCATGACAGGCAGCCACGAGCGCGGACCAGGTGTGCGTCGATGAGATGGGCGCAAAGAAGGGCAGAGTGTTGAATAGAGGACCCATCACCTGCTCAGCATCCATACCCGACAGAGCTCGGCCAGAGAGAACGAGACCGAGCGCGACACTTCTTCCAAGAACTCGCCGGAGAACACCCACCCAGACAGCCTGGACGAGAGAAGCGTGCGTGCTGGCCAGAGATATGCGCAGCGTATCGAGCAGCGGAACAGAGATGGAGCGAGTGGCAGTGGTGGAGGATGATGAAGGTGATGTGGAGGAGAGCGTGCTCGGGGTGGCCGAGAGCTGGAGTGGTGTATAGTGATGGCCTGCAAGATGCGTTTCCCAGAATGACCGACTGTCGCTGTGGTCTCGCAGTGGACCGTGGACGAGGGCATCAAGGAACGATGGTCCGCCTGTCAGCAGCGTCAAGTCCGGCTCACCATAGACCTCGGCGACCTGCTGCAGCACCATGTCGAGACTGGCTGCATCGTAGAGACCGTGGAAGATGTTGACGACGACGATATGGCATGCGCCGGAGGTGATGCGCAAGATGGAGAGGGGGTTTCTCACAACCTCTTGGTTTGAGGCAATCCAGGATGTTCTATGCTGTCTCAGAATGGCATCAACATCCTCTCCCTCCATATCTGTCCAGCTAATCTCAGTTCCAGGTAGTCTGGCGGCCTGGACAAATCCATCGGCAGTAGGGACAAAGACGGTCCTCAGAATGGGATGAGCGTCGACGACACGCTGCCACGCCTTCTTGAGACGGCCAACATCAGTTGTGCTGGCCAGGTCGAAGCGCAGCGAGTGAAAGTAGGCAGAGCGATGCCCGTCAGACTGGGAGCGAGCCAGCATGCCTTGCTGGAGGGCGGAACAGAGGGCTATGTACTCGACAGACGCGAAACCAGCCTCCTCCACCACATGACGGTGACGCTGCACGGCATCCATGGCCGACTTGGCCTCAACGATGCTGTTGCTGGTTTCGTTGCCGGCATTCTTGATCGCATCCACAAGATCTCCGACGATGGGGTGAGCTAACAGGAGAGAGGCTGTGGCGGGCAACCCCTTGTTTTGCAGGGCCCTCGCCAGGCGAAGGACAGAGACCGAGTCGACGCCAAGTTCAAAGAGACTGGCTGTCGGCGTGACTTGGTCGTCGGGGCCGATCATGGACAGCTGGCGAAGAGCATCAAGAAGAAGAGAACACGTCTCGCCGTCCGCCTGGTCGAGACGCGATCCTCCGAGCGAGGTGGAGGAATCGGCAGCACCAGCGGCGCGCAGCTTGTCCTCGGAAGACAACGACATAAAGTAGGCTTTGAGGGCCTTGCCGTCAGCCTTGCTGTTGGGCGACAAGGGCATCTTGGTTAGGGGAACGACGTAGGTAGGGACCATGTAGCCGGGCAGACGTCCTCGGCAGGCAGCCTGGACGCGACGAGACACGCCTTGGGATGCATCGGTATCGGTGACGACGACAAACGAAACCAAAAAGTCCTTGCCGCCGTCGCGAATGACGAGCGTTGCCACATCACCGCCAACGCCGGCGCTGCCAATGACATGGTTGATCTCGCCAATCTCGAGACGCTGGCCGCGAAGCTTGACCTGATCATCGGCGCGTCCCAGGAAATCAAGACAGCCGTCGTGCAGGAGTCGCACCAGATCGCCCGTGCGATAGACACGCTCGCCCGATGACGAGTATGACGAGAGGGTCGGGAAGCGGGAGGCTGTCAGCTCGGGGCGGTGGAGGTAGCCCTGCGCCACGAGAGGGCCGCCGACGCAGAGCTCGCCGACGGATCCGCGCAGGACGGGCACCTCGGTCTCGGGCTTGAGGACGTGGACGCTGACATTGGGAAAGGCGCGGCCGATATTGGACGAGCGGCCGTTGACGGGCACTTGCGGGAACGACGTGACGCCAATGGTGGCTTCGGTCGGGCCGTAAAAGTTATGCAGAGCGCCCGTCGGGCCCCAGGTGGCCAGCATTTCTTGCTTGAGAGGCTCGCCGCCAGTGATAAAAACACCGTCCGCGAGAAGGGGCACGTCGGCGGGATCGAGGAGGCGGCCGAGGCTGGGCGTGAGGTCGACGTGTGAGATTTCGAGTCGCGACAGCACGCCCGAGAGGTCGTCGAGCACGAGGGATCGCGGCGCAGCGACGAGAGTCAGGCCCATGGACCAGGTCCAATACTGCTCGAGCACGGCGACGTCAAAGTGGAATGAGGCGACCTGTAGCCAGCGCGACTGGGGCGTGTAGTGGTTGCGGAAGAGGTGCTGGAAGGCGAGCATGCACTGAACGGCGCTGGTGTGAGAGATGGAGCAGCCCTTGGGCATGCCTGTCGTGCCGGACGTGTAGAGGACGTAGCATGTCTGCGAGGGAGGGATGGCCACGAGGGAAGAGTTCTGCTCTGGCTGCTCTGGCTGGTTGTCAAGATCCTCTTCACGTAGGACAATGATGGGAGGACCCTCGACATCATCACCATGTGCGGTATCGCCGATCAGCAGCAGATTGGCCCCGGAATCGTTCAGAATCAGCTGTCGTCTTGCAGATGGCGCCGTTGGATCGAGGGCGAGATAGGCACAGCCGGCTTTGAGAATTCCGAGCATGGCAAAGAACGCCTCGGGGCACTTGTCAAAACAGACGGCGACAATGCCGCCCGGGGCGACATGCTTCTGGACGAGAGAAGCCATCTGCTGGCCGCGACGGTTGAGCTGAGCGTAGGACCACAGTCGACGGACGGGCTGGTCAGCAGAAGCAAAGGCCGTGACAAACTCGAGGGCCGTCTTGCTGGGCGAAAGGATGGCCTGTTTCTCGACAAACTGGTGAAGCAGAGTGATTTCGGAAGGGATGGTCTCTTGCTGCGCGGGAAGAACACTGTATAGTCCACTGTCCAGTCCACTGCCCAGAGGATGGAAAACGTCGTCCTCGCTTCCGTCTGGGAAGAACGCAAGATGTTCCATCGCGGCATGAATCTGCCGGATGAGGAGGACGGCATGCTCCTTGGGAAGGACGCTCTCGTCAAAAGTAAGCACAATATCGAGACGGCCGCCTCGTGGAATGGCCTCGACAGACACGGTGTACCCGGTGTTGGCCGTCTCGGACACGGTCGTGACGGGAAGCTTGCCCTCAGTCTGGAGGACAACCACAGTGTCAAAGAGCTGCTGCTGGCCAAGCCATCGCTGCACCGTCCTCAAAGGCACATGCTGCGACTTGTGAAGGAGGAGATTCACACCCATCATCTGCTCGACGAGTTCTCTGTTACCAGCAAGATTCTCAGCCACGACGGGAAGAGTGGTGACGCACGGGAAGACGCTGTCGGCCGTTGCATCTGTGTGGCGGCCAGAGAGGACAGCGCCAAACACGACGTGCGAATCGCCGATATACGACGCCAGGATGCGCGTCCAGGCGGCTTGGAGGACGGCCTGGAGCGTGAAGCCCGATGCAGCACAGGCAGCCAGCGTCTCGGATAAAGGGCGTGTCGAGGGAAGGGAGGCGACGGAAACGCTCGGCTCAACAGACAGGGGCGTCAGCACAGGAAAGCGGTTGACAACTGTCTTGGGGGCCAACTCCTTCCACGACTGGGCAACCGATGACGATGACGACGACGATGAGCCTGATTCAGACGCGTGTTGAGCCACTTGACCGAGAATATCGGCAACAGCAAGCGATGTAGGAGGAACCTCGGTCGTCTCATCCAAAGAGACAACTCTCTGGAGGATGGAGTGCAAACTTGCTGCGTCGTACAGTGCGTGGTGGATGGCGAGGTGGCAGATGGTGTCGACCAGGACGACGCGCCATGGGGGCACGCTCAAGTCGGACAGAATGGCTTGAGAGACGCTCTTTTGCCATGCCGCAATATCGAGACGTACTTCCTGCTGAATGAGACTGCTCATCTTGTTTGCTTTGGCGACGGTCAGCTGGACCATGGCATATGGAGAGATGGCCCCGAAAGCATCGTCGCCATCGACCCTTTGAAATCCTGTGCGCAGCATGGGAATCGAAGCCATGGCACGCCTCCAGCCATCGACTGTCGTGCCCTCGAATGCAAAAAAGGCAAGGTAGTCAACACCTCCAGAACGGATAAACTCTGTCAGGAGGCCTTCTTGAAGGGGGGTGCAGGGAAGAATGGCCTCGATGCCGGTGATGAATGATAGGGCCGTCTTTTCAAAAGAGGCAAGGTTTATGGCGGGTGAGGAGGACGACGGAGGCGATGGTATGAGGTTGGACGTAGGCGTCGATGGAGTTGAAGCTGGTTTGTCCGCAGATGTCTCCAGAGACTTGCCAATGTGCTTCTCCAGAGACGAGCAGGTGGGATTCTCAAGTACATCCACAGCTGTCACCTTGTATCCCCTATCTCTCAGCTGCGCAGCCACCTGGACGGCACGGATGCTGTCGAGACCGAGACGGTAGATGGTCGTGTCGGGGTGGATGCTGTCTTGAGGAACGTTGGCAAGGCCGGCAAGGACTTGACGGATTGTCGACGCAATGGGTGTCCATTCGGCCGCGGGAGAAACAGATTTCTCAGCTGTCGTCTTCTGCTCCCTTTGCAGGTTCACTTTGATGGAGGGTTGCACCTGTTGAGGAACAGGTGCTGAAGGCTGCTGCAGAAGATGTGTCAGGGCTGCATTGAACACTTTGGCAACGGATGCGCCGTCTTGCAAAACACGTCGATCATGGTGAAGGTGAACGAGAAGACGGCCGCCCTGGGGCACGATTTCAAAGACAATGGGAATGTCCATGATGCCGTCGTCCTTTTCAAGCGACCAGACGAGGGGGTTGCGAGGCTGCCTCTCCTGCTGGAGGAGCAAAAGGGAATCGAAAAGACGGCCGCGTTTCTGCTGAGTATCCCTCAGGGGTGTGAACTCGTGACGCAGCAGACCAGGGTTCAGGTCTTGAAAGTAGGACAGCAGCTCACGGCCCGACATGCCAGTCAGGTTGGCCCTGATGGGCAAAGTGTTGAAGCACGGTGCAATGAGGTTCTCAACACCAGAGACGCTGCTGCTCGTTGTCGAACGGCCATGGTAGGTGTTGCCAAAGCAGACATCGTCCGTCTGCAGGATGCTGGAGAGAGTCGATGCCCACGCAGCCTGGCAGACACTCAGCAGAGAAACACCCAGAGCACGAGCTTGCGTCTGGATGGAGGAGAGGGGTGTTTCTAGTGCTTCGATGGCAAGAGAAATGTCGGCCTCGCCGTCGGCTTGGGCCAGGAGGGTTGGTGTGAATTCATCGAGGTGGGTTTCCCAAAACGCATCGGTCGTCTCTGGAAGAGCGAGGGCACGAGACAAGAATGCAGCAAACGAAGGAGCCTCGTCCGCTGGGGCATGGCCCAGAGCTGCTGCTTCGATCTCGGCCAGGAGCAAGTCCATGGCCTCGGCATCGTAGATGGCGTGGTGGCAGACAAACGAGACGAAGCGGTCGCCAGCCTTGCCTTCAAAGAAGCGCAGAGACAGCGGCGGTCGGAAGGAATCTAAAGGGTCTGTAACGGCTTCCTCGTCGTTGCTGATCGTCCAGTCGTCAAGGACCACCTGAGCAATGGGATACCGTGTATGGTCCGTCGTGACGAAACATGTGCGGAGGATAGAGTGACGGGCCACGACGCTGCGCCACGCTTGTGTGAGCGTGTCGTTGCTGATTTTGTCGTTGATTCGCAGCAGCATGCGGTTCACCCCGGCCGTGCCTCTGGCCACAAGCATGGCCTCTTGCAGTGGCATGCAGGGGAGGACAGCTGACGACGAGAGGCCTCGGGAAGAGAGCTGAGAGTGAAGAGACGACAGAAACGACGCGGAAAAGACGGCGAGAGACAACGTGGGCGTCTCTTTTTTCACCTCTCCATCCGACCCGATCAGTGCAGCCACGCCAGCAACAGTTGCATTCTCGAGGAGCTCGGCAATGCCCAGCTTCCGTCCGAGAAGCGGCTCGAGCTGTCGGGCGAGATGGATGGCCGACAGCGAGTCGAGTCCGACGCGGGCCAAGGGCGTCCATCGTCCGACGGTAGACGCAGAGACGCCGAGGGTGTCGGCAACAATGCGGGCGACGTCTCGCTCAACAAAAGACCAGGAGCCAGAAGTGGCTGACATGACAACACGGTGAGCCATGGATGGAGAGAAGGAGGAGGCGAGTGACTCTCGGTCGAGGTGGCCGTCTTTCTCTCGCGGGACACTGTTGACCCCAACTAGGTAGGATGGCACCATGGAAGACGGAAGACGAGCAGCGATTCTGGACGACAGCTCGTCGAGTTTGCTGCCATCAGAAACAACAAAGGATACAAGCTGAGAGTGGACAAGAACTGTCGCTGAATCGGCCACAGAGGGAGATGCTTTGATGGCGTCATCCACCAGTCGGAGATCCACCATGCGGCCGTCGACCACGACGCGATCATCGACACGTCCGCCAATCACGACCTGTCCATCAGGCATCATCCTTCCGAGATGGCCCGTTGGCAACTCGCCATGGAAAACCTCGCCGATCGAACCTCGAGGAACCAATCGTCCGTTCTGGCGGATGCTCTGTACAGAGAGGAGAGATGGGGCCAAGGATGAAAGGACAGACGAGAGGGGCGCACCGACATTCTTGACAAAGTGCGAGAGGACAGCATTGTACTGCTCAAAGAAGGAGGCAATCTGTGCAGCGGGGAAAACGTCGGTGTGAAAGGTGGCACGGACAGAAAATCCCTCGGCGAGAGGCTCAACTTCCCAGAGGAGACTCGTCTCGAGTCGGTCTTGGTGGCCCGTTTGCTTCACGCCCGTCTCGGCGCGGCTGTAGAGCGACTCTTGGAAGATAAAGAGCGCGTCAAACAGCGGCTGGCCAGGACGAATGCCGGCAGCCGCCTTGATGGACGCCAGGGAGAGATGGGCATGGGGAAGAAGGGCGCGGTTGGCAGCATGGACGGCTTGCACGAGAGAGGCCGTCGTGGCGGTGTCCTCGACGCGTGAGCGCACAGGCACGGTCTGTAGACATGGGCCAACAACCCCCTCAATGCCGTCGAGAGCCAGGGTTCTTCCAGAGGCCACCGTCCCGAGAACAACATCTGTCGATCCCGTCACTGAACTCCATAGCCACGCGAGAGCAGCGTGGAAAACAGCGGGGGTACTGGCCGTCTGTGCAAGCTGAGCAATGGAAGCAGACTCAATGTCCAAAGTTGCTGTGAGTGTGTCGATGGATGTTGCTCTGTCCGCTCTGTCTTCTCTGTTGCTAAAGGAGCTAGCTGATGGTACTGGGCACAGGTCAAGAGTGTCGGCCCAAAATGTCTCGGCGGTTTTTCTCTGGTCGTCTGAGATGTTGTGGTAGTGTTGGGCAACTGCCGAAAACGGAAGGCGTGATGGGGCGCTCTTTCCTTTGAGAAGCGCACCCAGGTCCTGCCGCATGACATCGAGTGACCAGCCGTCGTAAACAGCGTGATGGAGATGGAGAATGGCCTTGCCGGCATCAATGTACACGGCAAATGGACGAACGAGGCCGTCCTCATCAAAGCGGACATGACGGTGGGCCTCCTGGATGATGGTCACCTGGCCAGCATGTGCCTTGCTCCGGACAACCTGGACAAAACGGCCCTTGAATTGAACGAATCCAGTGCGAAGGATCTCATTGCCATCAATGAGGGCAAGAAAGGCCGTCTTGATACTTTCGGCATCCTCTCCTTCTTCAAAGGTGAACTCGACCCAGTTGGCATACGCTTGGGGATCGGCCGCCGTCTCGGTCAGCATCGACGCTTGGACGGGACTGCACTCTGTCACATGGACAATGTCAGCGAGGTCCACGCTCTGGTTGGCAGCGGCAAGCTCGTCGCGATTTAATTCCGACAAAGATGTTGGCCCATTTGTCGCCTGCTGCTTCGTGTGCCGTTTCATGCGAGCATACAGGCCAGCCAAGGAAGACGACTCCAGAACATCAACGGCGCCGACCGCAGGCCACCCCTCGGCGCGGATGAGAGAAGCCAGGCGGATCGCCTTGAGGGAATCGAGGCCGGCCGAGGAGAGGAGAGTCGTGGGCGAGGGGTCCTTCTCGAGAAGCGTGCCGGCCAGGGAGCAAAGTTTGGTCAAGGTGTCGTCGACAGCAGACGAGTCTTGTTCCGCCGTGGCATGCGCCTCTTCCTCGACGGTATAGCTTGCTTTCAGCGTCTTCCTGTCAATCTTGCCGGATGGGAGACGAGGAAAGGCTGCCATCATGACGATGTCTCCGGGGATCATGTACTTTGGAAGCCAGGCCTTGCACGATGCGAGGATGTTCTCTTTGACCGGCTTATGGTCCCCTGCTGCCGCCTCGCAAAACGCCACAAGGACACTGCCGACAACAGCCGCCACGGCGCCAAGACACCCTTCCCCCTTGAGAATAGCAGCCTCAACTTCACCCAGCTCGAGGCGCTGGCCGCGCAGCTTGACCTGTCCGTCGCTGCGGCGGCCGAGGCACTCGATCATGCCATCGTCCGTCATGCGCGCCAGGTCTCCCGTGCGGTAGAGTCGGCCGTACTCAGCCGTGTCGAAAAACGCCGCCTTTGTCTGCTCGGGCCGGTTGAGGTACCCGTCGGCCAGCTGGTGTCCTCCAAGCGCGAGCTCGCCCGTGTGGCCCAGCGGCAGCACCTTGCCGTCGTCGTCGATCACAAATGTCGACACCGTGTCGAGCGGGAAACCGATGTTGCGCACCGACGACGATGCCGCCATGGCTGGCTGGAGCGTGCAGTGGATGGCCGCCTCTGTCGGGCCGTACATGGCCCAGAGCATGCTCTCTCTGTCCGACGACCCGCCGAATTCGCGGATGACGGGCTCTGTCAGCATCTCGCCAATGGTCAGCAGCAGGCGCAGACCGGGCGCGCTCGTCCGCGTGCGCAAAAGACTGCCGGCCACCGTCGGTGTCAGCTCACAGGCGTCCACCTCCATCGACCGCAGCACGGCGGGCAGATCGTTGAGCAGATCACCGCGGTCGCAGCTCACAAGCGTCGCGCCCCGAAACCACGGAAAGAAGATTTCAAAGACGGAAACGTCAAATGTCGGCGCGGCAAACTGGAGGAATCTTGAAAAGGCAGGGATATGACGATCATGGGCAAGCAGGCTCTGGGTGGCCGCGGCATGCGACACGCCGACACCCTTGGGCGTACCCGTCGAGCCCGATGTGTACATGACATAGGCCAGGCGGCCTGCAGGAGGGCACATGGAGATAAAGTCGGTGTCCATGTTGTTGGCATCGACGTCGTCAAACGCCATGTCGTCGACGTGGAGCACGGCAACATTGCCAACGTCCACCTTCATGTCCCGCGTTGTAATGACAACACGAGCTCCGACATCGCCCAGAATAAATCGAATGCGTTCGGGAGGAGCATCGCGTTGGATGGGACAAAAGGCGCCGCCGGCCTTGAGAATGGCAACAAGGGAGACATAGAGGGCTGGCGACTGCGGCAGGAGAACGGGGACGACAAGCTGGTTGTTGTTTTCGTTTTTTCCCTCTGTTCCGTCTTCTCGAGGCCCAGCCGCTTTCAGAATCTTGGCTGCTAGGCGACATGCCGCGGCATGCAACTGGCTATACGTCAACTTGACGCGTGTTCCATTGGCCGACCGATGATCCAGGGCAGTGCGTTGAGATGCTGCATCCTGGCCATCCTTTTGCCTGTCTCCGGCCACCAGTTCATGCAGAAGATGCGGGCCCGGCAATGGTTTCGGCGATGGATTGAGAATAGACAACCTCATGGTTGGTGTCTCAGACACTTCCATATTGTAAGTAACGAGTCACATACAAGCTTCGGCACTCCACGATAGTGGTCATACCTACCTCTTTGGTGTCCGTTCTCTTCTTTATTTATTCTGACGATTCTTCCTCTCTTTTTTTTTTATTTCGAATTTCGGCGTGCTTTGTGTATCGTCAGATCATGCAAGCTGCTTCCCGAAAAGCTGCCCTGTCGGAGCTACAAGCTTGCTCCTCTGACGTAGCTCTCTGCAGCCAGCAAGGAAAAAAGACCATGTGAGTTGAGCTCGGCTGGCCCGATGAGGCTCCCTCGGAGTTAAACCCGTACATACATTAGCGGGGCACCGGCAGACGGGTTCTAAAACCAACGTGGGGGCGGGACCTTCCGCTAGTGCGCCATTGCTGGCCTTTTTTTTTTTTTTTTTTTTTTTTGGGCTTTGC
>JAGKRZ010000043.1:0-89922 GCA_020002355.1 Intubia oerlemansii
AAAAAATAAAAAAAAAAAAAAAAAAAAAAAAAAAAAAAAAGAGATCAACCCGAGTATTACCAACCAGTTGCCAATTAATAGGTATATATAGGGACGATATACCTATATTTAATTTTAAAAGAACTTGTTTTCAAAATAACTAAAAAAACGTGAAATAAATTGCCGTTCATGAATACCCTCTCTGCAGGTCACGTGCTAAGTTACCCTGCCATTTTGCAAAGGTGTTGTACCACGTGAAATAACAACGCGGAGTTCAAAAATCATATTTTATTATTGATAGAAGCATCTTTATCCTTTTTTATTAGACTCTTATGATCGATCAATAGTGAGTTTCATCAAATGTTATGGCGGCTGCGTTGTCACTTGCTCGCCAGCCTGCTTGTATGATTCGGAGCTGTTGGCATCACGGTCTCAAACGACGGGAGTACTGCTGATTATGCACATAATCCCATTGAATACAACGCATATCCCAGCAAAGCGTTTTTCTTACCGGTGTGACAGAGTTAGAAATATCTTGGCCCTTCGGTCCTACACAACAAGACTTCTTGGCTCTGCCTTGGCCGGCTTGGCCATCTGTATCCATGCTGTGATTTACGCTATCCAAAAGGATCGCGCATAGAAGCCATGCATGGAAGAGCTTATGCAAGCCGGCTGTTGCTACAATCTAACACCGATGTGCCTCATGGTGCATAACAAGGTCTGTTTTTTTTTTTTTTTTTTTTTTGCCACTGACATCGGTGGAAGCGAGCTCTCGTGACCATTCGGCGCACGAAGATGGCACCATGCGTCTGGCTAAAGTTCACCTAGATCTCGCAGCTCTACCTAGATACATAGACGGAACCATATTTACGAGAGAGTATCATGTGCCGTAGAGCTGCTAAATGAGTGTGTCTTTCCACTTTTTGGTCAATCATCATCTCATGTGAAGGAGAGTCCATATTGAAAATTCCCGCTGCAATACTCCATTGCCTCTCATATTTAAGAGGTATACATCGTGAGCTAAGCACTTGTAACGTAGCTAAAGACGAAACCCCCCTCTCCCGAGACGCCACATCCAAACCGCACTGCCAAGATGCCAAGAGGCTACATTATTAGGATACGATCAGAACCGACAGACACAACCCTATTTGGTGTCGGTAGAGTGTCAGACGTGCGCCATAAAGACCAATATTTCGTCGGTAAAGATATCGCGGCCAATATTTGAGGGCAAAATGGAGGTTGCACAGCATGTGAACGAGGGAGCAGGATCAGATGGTTTTTGTATGCCACGCCTCGCAAAATTCCACCAAAGACAATGGCAAACCGCCAACTAGAGCACCAGTTAAGCTCTCTTTATTCTCGAAAGACACAAACAACCGAGTTTTCGAATCACGAATCAGTGGTTGAAATATTGCAGTACTTTTCTTACCGCTACTCCCAGGGGTCAGTCAGAGCACCAGATAGGTGACATGCGTGTCTATGGCAGGACATCAGATAAACAAGGGTGAGAAGCAGACTGATCACGCAATCGATAGTCATGCATCAAAACAGGACAGCACGCGCCACATACTGTGCTACATAATGGAACGTTCGTATCAGAGTGTCCCTCCTGCCAGTGATTCCGTCACAACGAAATGAGACGGAGTAGCTATGCTAGAAATGGGAGCAATGAATAATGAAGAAAAAAAAATCAATAGTCCATAGAGTCGAAAAAAGTTTTCTTTTTAAAAAATATCATAAGATGAGGGAGAATTCACTACGAAAGAACGTTGAATGCCAACTTTTTTTCATGAAATGAAAAGATAGCTCGTTCTCACTCTTCTATCGAATGCACAGTTGCACCCACGTGCTCACTTACTCTCATCTCCAGTGGTCGCTGCAGAAGAGAAAAAAGAAAAAAAAATACCAAGGGAGGCAAAGAACAAAAAGAGAAGGAAGATGGAAGCAAGCAAAAAAAAGGCAGGCACAAGGCTTGGCACGCGACATACATGCACAAACATGGCAGGTGGTCCGAGCGAGTCCCAAGCGCGAGTGGTGAAGAGAGCGGCGCAGGGTCCGAAGAGAGAGAAGGGACGTTCAAACAAGAATAAGAATGAGAACAAAAAGTACATCTTCAGAGTAAGAGGGCACCCCACGTGGGAGAATTCTCAATCGTCAATCGTCAGAAACTAAACGGTCCGTCCGTCTGGGCGCTCGGGAGGTGTGTGGGGAAAAAGTACAGGATGGGCAGCGTCCCGTCTGGGGTGGCCCAGAAGGCTAGAGGCAATCAGAAAGACTCTTGAAGAGCTCGAGCACCTCATTCGAGACGGCACAAGATTGGCCTGCAAGAGGCTGGCCAATGGATGCCAAGGAGCCGCCAAGGCTGCCAAGCCGCGCCAAGGCTGCGTTGGATGAGAGAAAGGCTCACACCCAAAAGGGCGCCAAGGCTGAGCCACTGCAAGCCAAGGCTTGGCTCGAAAAGGGCGCGCAACTAAAACGGTTGACCGAGGGGTTTTCAATAAGGAGGGCTGTGAATTTTTTAGCTATGAGGTTCGAGGGCGAAATCAAAAGTGAAGAGGGAGCAGTTGGGACTATGACAGAAAGTACCAGGTAAATTACTGGTGTCGTTGGTTTGAGGTACTTTGGTACATGATTTTAGTGCCGCGCGCGATCAAATGGTGGATCCTGATTGGAGGGAAGGCACGAAGGGCGTGTAAGTCGATGCACAGAAGGGGAAGTTTGGGGCAAGTCACCACCAGCCTGCCCTGTCAACCTCAAGGGAGTTACGAAGCCGAACTTACTGTGATATTGCACCAAAAAATGGGAGAAAGAATCATTGGGGATAGAGGACAAAGGATTAGAATATTATGGTATATATACAAGTTGTCGATCAACAGTGAAATCGTGCAAACCCCAGATGGCCGTGCTCGATACGAGTAGATCAACCAGTACGTAAAAAAAAAGCACCATTTATTTCAAACAGAAAGGATAAGGAAACACCACAGCTAGATCAGAGACATACATCCCAAGATACGTCTCCTCAGGCCTCGCCCAGTCCGTTGTCCAAAACGGGTTCGGTGGAGTCCAGAGCAAGCGCGACCGACACACGCGCACGAGGTCGATGTGCGGGCGACAGTCTGGACTTGCATGCAAAATTTTTCCCCTACCCTTCTTGTCCTTTCCGTCTTTTCTTTTTCTTTGGCCGTCTATCACTCGGCTCCGTCCATTCATATATTTAAAGGGACCCTGGTGCTTCTCTCCCTTGTTCTTCCCTGTCTTCTTTGTCTCCCGCTGATCTGTAGTCCATCTCGACCGAAGAAGAAGACAGCTGTCGAGCGTCCTCTCTTTTTTTTTTTTTTTTACTTCTTTCTTCCTTTTCATTACTTCTCTTCTTCGTCGACAAAGTCCCTTGATAGGGCCAGCCTCCAATATGCTCGACCAATACACCTACATTTTTGCCATTGGCACCATCTTTGCCCTCCTCGACGCCTACAACAACGGTGCCAGTATGTGAAGCCTTTCAAATTTTACAATAAAGTTAACCTCATGAAAAAAATGAACGTCTTTTTCTGACAACCCCTTTCCACAGACGATGTCGCCAACTCGTGGGCCACCAGTGTGTCGTCTCGCTCCGTCACCTACCCCCAGGCCATGATCCTCGGTACCTTCTTCGAGACGCTCGGCGCCATCACCGTCGGTGCCCGCACGGCCGACACCATTAAGAACGGCATCATCCCCATCACTGCCTTCCGCGGTGACGCCGGTGTCCAGATGCTGGCTTTCGCCTGCGCCCTGGCTGCGGCCTCGTCCTGGGTCATGTGGTGCTCGCGCCACTCGGCCCACGTCTCGTCGACCTACTCGCTCATCTCGGCCGTGGCCGGTGTTGGTGTGGCCACGATCGGCGCCGACAAGGTCCAGTGGGGCTGGAACGACGGCAAGGGTCTGGGTGCCATTTTCGCCGGTCTCGCGATTGCTCCGGCGGCCTCGGGCGGCTTCGCGTCCATCATCTTTTTGCTGATCAAGTTCATCGTGCTGCTGCGCCGCTCCAACCGCGTCGAGTGGGCTGTCTACACCTCGCCGCTCTTCTTCCTCATTGCCGCCACCGTCTGCACGCTCTCCATCGTCTACAAGGGCTCGCCGTCGCTCGGCCTGACCAAGAAGCCCGCGTGGTACATTGCTGCCGTCACGCTTGGCACGGGTTTCGGCGTCTGCCTGCTGTCGGCTCTCTTCTTCATGCCCTTTGTCTACGTCCGCGTCATCCGCCGCGACCCCGACCTCCGCTGGTACCACGTCTTCCAGGGCCCCCTCCTGTTCAAGCGTCCCGTGCCCGCTGTGGCTGCCCAGGTCACCGTCCCCGACTACAACGTCATCCACAAGGACGCCGATGAGGCCGATGCCGACCTCAAGGATGCTCAGGATGCCGCTGCTGGCAGCAACGCGTCGCCCGTGCTCCTGCCCGAGAACAGCCACGAGGAGGCCAACGAGAAGGGCACCAAGAGCGCCAAGGCCGGTGCTCTGGTCCCTGCCGTCCCCAACCCCAACGAGGACCTGACCTACGAGCAGATCCTGGCCAAGAACACGGAGCGCCACCACGCCAAGCTGCGCACGAAGAAGGGCCCCATTGGCTGGGCGATGCGCACGCTGCACGACTACCCGATCAAGAATGGCCGCTTCTACGAGCTGCACAACCTCAAGATCCTCATCACCAAGCGCTTCCCGGCCTCGATCGTGGCCGGCCTGCTGTACGGCGTCTACTACGACATCCACTCGGCCCAGACGGGCATCCTGGGCACGCCCGAGGGCGAGCGCATGGCCCGCGTCTACTCGCACGCGCCCAAGTACCCCAACGAGGTCGAGCACACCTACTCGTTCGTCCAGGTCCTGACCGCCTGCACCGCCTCGTTCGCCCACGGCTCCAACGACATTGGCAACTCGGTCGGCCCCTGGGCCGTCCTGTACGGCGCCTGGCGCACCGGCAGCGCCGCCGAGGCCAAGGCTCCCGTCCCCGTCTGGCAGCTCGCCGTCCTCGGCCTCACCATCTCGGCCGGTCTCTGCACCTACGGCTACAACATCATGCGCGTCATGGGCAACAAGATCACCTACCACTCGCCCTCGCGCGGCTCGTCCATGGAGATGGGTGCTGCCCTGACCGTGCTCGTCTTCTCCCAGTACTCGCTGCCCGTCTCGACCTCCATGTGCATCACCGGCGCCACTGTCGGCGTTGGTCTCTGCAACGGCACCTTCAAGGCCGTCAACTGGCAGCGTGTCGGTCTGCTGCTGCTCGCCTGGATCATGACCATCCCCATTGCCGGTACTCTGGCTGGCTGTCTCATGGGTATCATCCTCAACGCTCCTCACTTTACCTCGTAAAAAAAAACGATGATGTGAGAATGCGCAGAGGAAGGAGTGTGGATGATGATCGTATGCGATATGGCGCTGTCTGAAAAAAAAAGAGAAAATGGCATTCCTTTCTTTCCAGCTTGACTTTTTTGTTCCCCTTTTTATTTTTTATTTTTTTTCTTTTGTAGTTTTGGCTCGAGCAAATAAAACAGTCCTTTGCCGCCTTTATTTGCAGTCCTTATCTCTGTTTTACTCTTAATATTTCTCCCACCAATATATATTCCATACCATATATCACTTTGCATACAATATGATAGACATAAATTCACGTGAAAAAGTCCGAGATCGGTAGATCGAGTCAGCGAGGATACAATGTTTCATTTCAAAGCTGTATTTATACTGGACGTTGCAAACAGTGGCGACCTATACGCCGTGGTAAAAAACGAACAAAAACAAACACCAATAAGAATACACCATGCCCGGAGTATCAACAGAAAATATGAAAAGGGGAAATGTGACAACAATATCCATCACACAACATTGCAACCATCACAACAACGAAAAATGCGTCCGAAAAGGCAAGCACAACAAACAAACAGCACACAGCATAAACATACACACACATACAAGGGAGAGGACTAAGTCCGGTCCCATCAGAGAATCTTGCCGAGAAGCAGCACCTCGAGCATCACCCAAAAGTGAGTGGCCATCTTGAGATGATCCTCATACTCCATCTTGGGTATCTGCGTGTTCGTGGTCGGCACGAAATTCCGGCGGTCGACGCGCAGGATACGCCGGAGACCATTGACGCCGTGCTTCTCATACGCGAACCGCATCCAGTGCTGGCAGTCGCGGTAGATCTTGTAGGCAATCAGCTCCGCCGGCGCCTTCATGGCCTGCTCAAGACTGTCGGGCTGGCGGACATTCCTGCGCCGGTCGGGAAACATCTTGGACCAGGCCCAGTCCTCCGTCTCGCCCAGAACGCACGCCAGACGCAGCAACTCGAGGCGGGGCACATGCTGTAGCATCGCCATCGCCGGCGACGCCTCGCTTACAATGGAACGCTTGTCTTGCCACCCGTAAATGGTAATCTTGCGCAGTAGGTGTAGCGGCGTGACGGAGATGCGGCCGCGACCGCCGGACAGGTAGCAGCCGCCCATCATGCCGGACAGAAACTCGAATAGCGCGCCGTCGTCGGAGAAGCAAAAGGTCTGCTCGCTGTAGAGCACGTGGGCGGCCTCAGTATAGACCTGGCTGCTAGTGGCCAGAATATTGGGCCAGATGCGGTAGCCGTGGCCGGGGCCTTGCTCCTGGCGCTGTCTGCGCTGTAGTATCGTGATTTTGCTCAGGTTCCGGAGAGCGGCGTCGTCGTTGTCGTAGACGTACGGTCTGCCCAGTGCCGTCTGCCGGTAAACAAACCGGCCCATCGTGGTGAGGCTGCCGGGGCGCGATCGAGACGAGCAGATCAGCTTGAGCTCGTCCTCCTTGGCCCATTCTTTGGTGCAGTAGCCGGGGTGGCAGTGGAAAATGAGACGCTTATACTTGCTCCGCTGCAGCTTGATGTGGAGGTTGCGAGGATCTTTGAGCAGCTCGCGGTAGATCAGCAGTCGGATCTCAGCAGGAAGAGCCCTGGACGAGTTAGAAAAAAAGGACATCATGGAAATAGACGGTCCGCCGTGAAGATGACATGGATGATGTGACTTGCATAAAATTGAAATAGCCCTGGTCAGCACTAGCAACAAGAGTTGCTGGCGTCTCTGAGGCCTCTGAAGCCTGCGGCACGACGGGCGAAGGGCATGGCGTATCATCCAGCGGCGTGGATATAAATTCGATGCCACGTTCGCCCGTTGACTTGGGCTGCTGCTCGTGCTTGGCGAATACGCTCATGATGTTGATGTCCGAGATGACCATGGAGATAGCCTTGAGATGTCGTTGCTGAGATGTCGAGGTCGGTGGGCTGGCTAGCTTCAATAGATGGAACAATAAGAATAAATTCCAGAATCGTCATTGAAGTGAATGGCGAAGCATTTTATAATAGGAGAGGCGAGGCTGTTAAAAAAGGAAGGAGCGCCTTCAAAGACTTTTTCAAAAGCCAGAACATTGTGAAACAAATCTGAAGTTCAGATGGAAGACGGCCAAGAAACGCGTAGTCACGAAGTGCACTGCACGGGCAGCACAAAACAACCGTGAACACGGGAGACTGTGAACAGGTTCTCCACCAGCTCGAGTCCAAAATGAAATTTTCAAGAGCTGCTGCTCAGCAGGTCGTTCGTTTGCACGTGTTGCTCTTGCAACCTTTGCCTCATCTTCACTTTATGTGAAGGCTTCCATGTTGAATCTTCGGAGAGGTGACGCCTCTATCAACCAACCTCTCTTCGAGTAGCCGATATTTTCACAATGGGTCGAACCTGTCCATAGACATCCGTGAATATCATAAAGTGATCACAACAACCAATACATCGTCGATGCAAACATCTCTGAAAAAGTGAGGTCATATCACGTGACAAGGCTGCGATTGTAAATATACAACTGTTTCGTACCACTCAAAAGCGAAACCAACATTGTAGGTGTTGCCGTTCTCTGTCTTACGCCGCAAAATTCCATTTTACCATTTCGGGCCGGTCATTGGATCCTGCAGAATACACGGATTCCCGTCCCACATGCCGCCATTTTCGCCCGCGATAACGTCGTCTCACTCTTCTCCGACACAGCGCATATACTCCATACGCCCACAGCATCTCGACGTCTGGAAACTTCAGTGGGGGGACAAGCCAAAGCCCCTGTCAAAGCATGTGCTATGGCCCACTGTTCAGCGTCCACTAGCGCAATCTACAGGGCACTACATGGCCGCTAATTGCGCCAAGTGGTGCTGCCTGCCGCAACTTACTCGCAACTATAAAAGTCTTTTTTTTTAGCCACTTTTTTTTTTCTTTTTTTTTGCATCGCGACATATTGCGGCATTGCGCACACGCCATTCCGGCTCAGGCTTAATAAAGTACCTGGCGCCCATCCATGGGTGCTTAAAGGTACTTTTTTCGTTTTTGCTGCCATGGCCGACCCTAATAGCCAAGGCACCGCCAACCCAGCCACGGATTCTCTTGACGAACTTGATCGTGATAACTGGACAGCCTCGTCATCGACGCCCCTCATGATTGACGAAACTCCCAGCCGCGATGTCGAGGGCGGCGACGTGTCCAAGCCCTCTGGCCATGTCTCAGCCGAGGATGTGTCGTCGGAAAACTTGCAGCGCGACCTCGAGCAGCGCCATCTGTCGATGCTCGCCATTGCCGGCGCCATCGGCACCGGTCTCTTCCTCGGTCTCGGCAGCGCTGTGCAGACGGCTGGCCCGCTCGGCGCGCTGCTGGGCTACATGACGATCGGTCTTGTCGTGTGTTCCGTGCAGCTGGCCCTCGGAGAGACGGCCGCGCTGCTCCCTGTGACCGGTGCCTATGTGCGCCACGCCGAGACGCTTATTGATCCGGCCTGGGGCTTCGCTGTCGGCTGGAACCTGGTCTACGGCAACCTGCTGTCGATCCCGGCCGAGATCACGGCCATCTGCGTGCTCTTTGAGTTTTGGCTGCCCGACCTGTCGCCGGCCGTCTGGATTGTCGTCTTTATCGTGCTCACGAGCGCCATCGGCTTTTCGCGCATCCGCTACTTTGGCGAGATTGAATTCATCTTTGCCCTCATCAAGGTCATCATGGTCGTCTTCCTCATCATCTTTGGCATCGTGGTCGACGCGGGCGGCGTGTCGGGCACGCCGGCCATCGGCTTCAAGTTCTGGCGCGACCCGGGCCCCTTTGCCGAGTTCATTGCCACCGGCAGCTGGGGCCGCTTCCTCGGCTACTGGAGCGTCATGACGGGCGCCGTCTTCTCGTTTGCCGGCGTCGAGTCGCTCGCCATGGCCGCCGCCGAGACGCGCAACCCCCAGCGCGCCATCCCCCGCGCCTGCAAGCGCGTCTTCCTCCGCATCATCCTGTTCTACGTCCTGGCCGTCTTCATCGTCGGCCTGCTCGTCGCCAGCAACGACCCCCGCCTCGGCGACGAGGACAACGAGGGCACCGCCGCCCAGAGCCCCTTTGTCATTGCCGCCTCGGCCGCCGGCGTCAAGTTTGTCCCCCACTTTGTCAACGCCGTCGTCATCACCTCGGCCTGGTCGTCGTCCAACCAGGCCCTGCTCTCGGGCTCGCGCGCCCTCTACGGCCTCGCCATGATCCACCAGGCGCCCAAGATCTTCAAGCGCACCACCTCCTGGGGCACGCCCTACGTCTGCATCTCGCTCTTTGTCGCCTTCATGTTCCTCAGCTTCATGTCGCTGTCCAACGGCGCGCTGACCGTCTTCTTCTGGTTCGTCAACCTGACGTCGGCCGGCGTCCTCGTCAGCTGGAGCACCATTCTCGTCAACCACATCCGTCTGCGTCTGGCCATGCGCGCCCAGCAGATCCCCCTCAGCCGTCTTCCCTGGCACAATACATGGACCTACCACACGTCCATTTTCGCCCTTGTCATGTGCATCATTATCCTGCTGACGTCGGGCTTCTCCGTCTTTGCCACGGGCTACTGGGACACGGCCACATTCATCTCCAGCTACCTCGACATTCCCATTGTCATTGTCGCCTATTCCTTCTGGAAGTGGTACAAGAAGACGAGCATTCGCCGTCTGCACGACGTGGACCTCGACGAGGCCTTTGTGAGAGCGGCCGTCCTTGACGACGTGCCCGTGTCAAAGTACCACAATCGTCTGGCTTGGATAAGTTGGCTGTGGGATTAAAAGAGTTCAGCATAGCAACTTGATTTATTTAGCGGTTTTTGCGTAGATCTTATGTCACGAATGATAATTTCTTTATATACTCGCCATGTAATCAAATTTATCATTGTTATATTGCATTCAAAAAGCAAAGTGCACCCATATGATATCGTACACGCAAAGATACTGAAAAACTGCCCACACCACTACATCATGCCCCGAACACCAGTTCCCATTCTCCAATATCACTCTTTCTCCTTACCACAACCAACTTAGTGCTCCCACTCCTTGTCAATGGTCTCCCAGTTCTCGAGGAAGCCCTGGAAGAACTTGACGCCCAAGCCAGGGTCAAGAGCACCCGTCGTCGCGCGGATGCTGTGCATGCTCAGCTGCGGAACACCAGCATCGGCACTCTTGACGCCCATGGCCGAGCTCAGCGCCGGGCCGATCGTGCCGCCGCTGCGCGAGTCGTTGCGGATCTGGAACCGCTGCAGCGTCGTGCCCGACAGGTCCGCCACGCGATCCAGCACAGCCGTCGACACCGTGTCCGTCGGCATGTGGCCGTTGCTGTCGCAGGCCAGCGTGATGCCCACATTGAGCTGGGGCATGTGGTCCTCGAGGTAGCGGTCCATAAAGTTGGGGTTGACGGCGTGCGTCACGTCCGACGACACGAGGAAGCTGCCGGCATACGTCTGGCCCATGACGCCCGGGCCGTAGGTCGTGCTGTTGCTGGTGCCCTTGCTCGACGCGCACAGCGCCTCCACCGCACGCTCAATCGTCAGCGGTAAGAAGTTGCCCTTGGCGCCCTGCCGCAGCAGACTGCCAATCTCCTCGTCGTCAAAGACGGCCACCAGGCGGATGACGCCCGACGTGTCATTGTCCTTGGCGAACAGCAGCGCCACCATGGCCGCCCACGAGCAGATCTTGTCGTCGATCCGGCCCGCCGAGATGAGCTCCTTGTCCACGCCAAACACGGTCGCCTCCTGGAAATCAAACAGCTCCAGCTCCCAGTTGATAATCGACGCATACTCGGACGGCGGGATGCCCAGCTCCTCGGCAATCAGCTTGACCAGCTTGGGCGGCTGCGACGCCACAAAGGCCGTCGCGGGCACGTCGACCGGGGGAGCCGGCGCAGAGCTGACGCCGTCGAGACCGATAATCGGCACCATCTGCGTCTCGCGGTTGCCCTGGCCCGTCATGCCGACACCAAAGTGCGGAGCCAGCGTCGGCACCTTGGCAATTGGCCAGCCGAGCTTGACCAGCTTGGTGGTGGTCTTGCCCGTCTTGGCGTCGCGCACAACCACGCGGCCGCCAATGCCCAGATCGCGGTCCCACCACGTCTCGTTGAGAGCACCCGCGTACGGAGACACGCCCAGCTGCACGTAGCCGGCGCGCGTCGGCTTCTTGCTGACGGGCTTGAGGCGCGTCGTCAGCGAGTCGAGGTGGCCCGCCACCATGGCCACGCCGTTTCCGGGAACGTAGTTGCCGCCCACCGTAAACGCAATCAGCGAGCTGCCGTTGCGAGTGACAAAGTACTTGCCGCCAGGGCGAAGACCCGCGCCGCCATTGTGCTTGGACCAGTCGTCCCGCGGCGACAGCGCCTCAAAGCCAGCCTCCAGCAGCTGCTTGACGAAATGGTCGGCCGCGTGGAAGATGGTCGGGTAGTTGCTCATGAAGCTGAGGTACGGCTTGGTGTAAAATGCGGGGTCGCCGCTCTTCCATGCGCACACCACACAGCTCGTCATCTCCTCGGCCGTCGTCGACGACGAAGGGAACAGCACGCGGCAGCTGCCCACCTCGTCGCGGCGCATGCGGCTCGCACACGGCGGGCACACGCGGTTCTCCGCCGCCGGGCGGTCGGCCATGCCGAGAGCCACAAAGCATTGCGACTCGGCCGACACGTGCGCCGACGAGGACGAAGAGGAGGAGCTCGCCGAAGACGAAGCCAGCGTCGGGCGGCTCGGCATGCTCGGCACCGTCGAGGGGAAGAGCGGGTCGTGGCCGTCGGCACTGCCCGACGAGTAACCGCCGGCACCGGGCATGCTGCTCACGGCGCGAACGCGGGCAAAGGAATCGTGGCCGACGGGAGAGGCTGCGCGAATCGGCGATGGGGGCTGTCCTGATTGGAAACGCTGGTTGAGCTGATCGCGGTACGACTTGGCCGTCCGCAGCGGCATCGTAGGCGTGTGGCGGGCCATGTCGGTGAGATTCGATGAGAGAATAGGAACGGTAGGAAATGGGCGATGAAACGGCAAACACAGTAGCAAAAACTCCGAGGCAATTGGAAAACTGAAGCTTAACTTGCGCTCTAAATGTGCTGCAAAAAATGGGAAAGAGGAGACGATATGGAAAGGGGGAGGAGCAAATGACGAAAGGTACGGAAGGAGCGAGGGAAAAGAGGGCTGAGGAGATACGGAAGGAGGGTGCTGCAATGATTGAGAAATGGGGAAGGAGGCCGGCTCGGACGGGGTGGGGAGGGCTGCGTGTCCCAAGTAGGAAGGAGCTTATCAGGCTCGATAGGTGCGGGATGGCATGGAGCACAAGCGAGCGCGGAGGTGACCTGCCAGGGCAACCAGCAGTCAAGGAACTAGCGCCGGCTGTGTTACAGCGGGTGGGTCCGCCTCCCGCAACCAGCTTCACGTGGAAGCAGCGGAAGCCAAACCGGAAGCCAAACTTGGTAAAAGTCAGAGAAGGAATGCATGTCAGGAAATTCAGGAAATTGCACGGGTCACGAATACGGATCAACATGGAAGAAATGCAAACAATATCTGACGATGGACTATCAACAGCAAATCAAAATGAGCATTCCTTCATACGTCGTATACTTGCCTCACACGGCCCGCTCTCTGCTTCGCACAACTGCCACCTTTGCATGGCCAACAACGCCATTCACCATACTCCTCAAAACCCTTCGAAAATCAATGACGACATGCTGATCAGGCGACGAACAAGTAGCATAAAAAAAAGAGAATAGTGAAGAACAAAAATCACTCGCTTTATGGCTTTTTTTTTGGTCTTTTTTTTTTCTGTTGTTCGTGCTCTTGGGCTTACTTGCTCTCAGCAGCCGGGGCAGCAGACTCTGCGGCGATGGGAGCCTCCGTAGTGTCGGCGGCAGCGCTGGCGGTAGCAGTCGTAGGCTTGAGCGGCTTGCGGCCGTAGACGAAGTAACTAAATTTGATGTTAGAAAATGACAGAATCGCGGGTTTCGGGCCGGGAGAAAAAAAAAAGCAAAAAAAAAGAGCCCGACAAAAGATGAAAGAATGGAAGAAAATGAAAGGAAATAAAAATACGCACATCGGCCAGTAGGCGTGGATGCTGGTGTTGCGGATATCCTTGCGGGCGTTGCTGACAAGGACGAGGACCTCCTCGCGGGTCCAGCCCAGCATACGCGTCAGGGGAGCCAGGGCGCTGGGCTCGAGAGCAGCGTCCATGTCGGCCAGGGCCCAGATGCCGAGCTCCTTGTACTTCTTGTCGCGGGGCCAACGGTTGGAGGGCCACTTGTAGATGGACTGGTGGACGTCCTCGAAGCCGACCTCCTCCATGAGCTTCTTCCACTCCATGGCAGCCGTAATCGGACGGCCCATCTTCTCCATGGCCTCGACGATGGTGGTCATCCAGATGTAGATGCTGTGCTCCTTGGTGAGCGTGCCGTCATCGCTGGCAACGGGCAAGCCCATGTCCTGCGCCTCAAAGTAACCGCCGGGCTCGAGGCTGTCATAGGCCTTCTGAACAATGTTGCGGTAGTCGGCGAAGCTGCCCGTCATCATGCGCGAGAAGATGAAGTCGAAGGGGCGCGACCACGTCCACGGCTTCTCGACATCGTCGATCTGTCAAGACAATAAATGGTTAGGCGAGATAGAAAAAAGCGAGAGTTGGGTGATGATATTAAAAAAAAGAGGAGCAAAAAGAGGCACTCCATCGGAATAGTGTGTGAGCGCATACCTCGAAGGAGCAGTTGGGCGGGACGCTGTATAAAATTAGCAATGGTGTCAAGCACGAAACGTTTCTGTGTGCGTTTGAACAACTTACAACTCCGGCTGGACAGGGCTCAGATCGACACCAATGACCTCGGACTCGGGGTGGGTTTCGGCATACTCCATGGCCCAGATACCGGTACCGGTACCAATGTCAAGCACACGCTTGGCACCGCTCTTGGCCGGGCTCAGGCACAGGTCGCCCTCGAGGGTCAGGACGAAAAGGTGGTGCTGGAGGTCTATATGCTGGTCAGTGGGGAGGACTACAAGACCAAAAGGACAGTATGCCGTTGGTGTATTTTCTTACCAAGACGCTCAATCTCGGCCTATATGACGAGTTAGCAAAGAAGTGTTCAAAGATCAAAACGGCGCAAAGAGCAGGGCTAGCTGGCTTTGGGAGCCGCAAGCTGTACACCAAATGCGCACCTCATCGTTGGGCAGGAAGTATTCTATATCGTCAGCGACTGCATCACGAGCACCGTGCAAGATGCCATAGCCATGGCTCGGAAGGAACAGTACGTACTGCCCGCGCTCATGGCGTGGTATGTGCGGCCATTCTCGTGCTGGTAGGCCAGGATGCTGGACCGCAGCGACGTCAGAGACTCGCGAGAGGGCTATGATGTTTGGAAGCCAACGTTAGTAGAAGATTAAACCACAAAAATAATGCACAGTATGACGCAGCAATACGAAGCAATGCGCAGCGATGAAACCGGGGACCAGAAAGTGTAAAATCGTGTGTCGTGGATGGGGGGAGACTGGAGGTGCCACAGCGGGCCACAGCGGTCCGGTCCTTCCCCGGAACGCTAAAGAAGTGCTAGGCCACAGTGGACCTGTCCCGGACAAGCCCGTAGCCCACAACAACTAGTTATGCAGCACGAGCAAGACAAGGGGACAAGAGGGGCGGTGAGGGTAGCGGACAAGAGTGGGAAAATCAGGAAAATGAAGAGGGGATTGCTTTGGGTGGTAAAAAGCCAAAAGTGCAAAAAAGCAACATGTGTAAGAACGACAAACGAGAAACAACAAAATATCAAAATAGAGAGAAAGAAAAGATGTCTGAAACAGAGTAGGAGGGCAAAAAAAAAAAAAATAACTTACAACCACGACGGCAGAATCGCCATCTTCATATTCGTCAACGGCCTAAAGAAGAGAGGGGAAAAGAGCAAAAAAAGAAGCAAAATAGGGATCAGCAGACATGACGCCCGCCGGTCCCTCGCAGATGGCAACAACGGTCAGCCTCACTTATTCATATACGTTGGACGTCAAAAGAAAGAGAAGCCGAGGGTGAAATGAAAAGAAGGAGGTCTCACAATCAGGTTGTCGTGGTCGCCCTCGAGAGGGTTGGCAGGGACAATGGTAGGACCATCGGCAGCGGGCGCTGCGGCCGACGTGGTGGCTGCTGGCGACGACATTTCTTTGTTTCTCGCTTTTGGCCCCTTTTTTTTGTGCAAAGTTGAAGACGAGAAGCAAGCGAAAAAGATCGGGGACGGAAACAACGATGTATAAGAAATGCACGTCCGATGAGTCGAAGGGCAGAAGAGAGCACCGGTGCACGGGATCAAAAAGAAAGGAAGAAAGGGAGAAAGAATAGAAAGGTGTCGGTCGGCAAAACCGCGACTTTGTGTTGCAATAAAAGAAGAATGGAAAAGCGACCAGGGGAGTGCCTGTTGGAGATGGGTTCCGCAGTGTGCAAGGGCCAGGGAGGACGGTTAAAAAAGCCTGCCACGACGTGCATACGAGTTCCCGCGAGAGAAGACGTTCCCTGTCAATTGTCAAGTGCCTGTACGAGTGAATTGTACCGTTAAAAGTACATAGTACTCGTACTCCGCACATGAATCTCACGAGTGACATGACAAGTACGGGTCACTGCTACCTTACGGAACAGGTTAGAGTCGGGGTGAGCCTTTTTGCAGGGTGATGGGCAGCAAAAAGACAACGGGAGGACCAACGGCAAAGAAAGACCGCAGACCGGTGCACGGTACAAAATAAAACGGGCGGCAAAAGACTGCAGCTAAAAGGTGCATGAGAGAGGGGGCCCACAGAAGAGTGGGCAGGTGTGATGCAGACTGCAGTAGGCCGCAGAAGACTGCAGCAGACTGCAGCAGACAGCATACATGTATCTTGTGTTTACAACGGACTGCAACAGATGCAACAGACTGCAACAGAGTGCAGCATCCTGCAGCATCCTGCAGCATCCTGCAGCATCCTGCAAAAGGGCCCGCACTATATTCATCGCTTGCACAGCAGCACAACCCTAGTTGCAGTTCGGCAGCATCAGGAATGGTAAAGAAGGCGTTGAAAAACCTCGAATGGAAGCCAGTATTCTGTTGGTTCTTTGTTTTCGTTTCTTTTTCTTTTTCTTTGGTTTTTTTTTCACCCATGCTACCTACGTCCATATATTTTAAGAAAGTTGGAGGGGCTACAAGGACAAGGCCATAAAGTGACAGAAGCTCACCGGTTCACGGCTAACAGCTGAATCCCGGAAGAAGCCTAGGTAGGCACCTAAACGAAACAATCAACTCCGCCATGAATTTTGTTCATTACTTTGTTTAACTGATGAGGCACTCGGACTCCCTGGTCTTCTCTCAAAGTTTTGGCCCCCGAAATTGTCGGCAGATGACAGGTTTTTGCTCTCTCTCTCTCTCTATCTGGCCCCCCTGCTGCTTCGTGGAGACAGAAAAAAAAAAACGCCCCGCATGTACCGACTCTAATTCTGGTCGTATATTCTGGGCCAATAAGTAGAATCCCTGATGCTTTCGTAGAGCTGCGACATGTCTTTCTTCCCCTCTTTCCGAACGGCTTGCCACCCGTCTTCTCTCTTCTTGTTTTGGGTTTTTAATGTTTTGTCTGTTTTATTTTTGCTCAATTTTATTTATCTTCCCACGACGAGACACAAGATCCACGTTTCTTTTGCTTCTTCTCTCCGCTTCTCATCCGAATTGTTTGCCTTCTTGGTACAATGCAACGCTACACCCATGACCTAGAACTAGACTTGGTTCGGCTGCCTCTCTAGCCGTTCCCGACCCATAACTCTCTTGTCTTTTCTCTCCATCTCTCTATCTCGCCCAATCTCTTTCTCTCTCTCTCTGTATGCCTCTCACCTCTCCCTCACTCTCTGTATGTGGCTGTATCAAGCTAAGCGCCTTCGTCGTGTCTCCGTGTCCCCATGCTCTTCCCGGTGTCTCGCGGCGCTTTGCCCTGAAATAACTGCACATCCCTGAACCATATTCCTTTAGCTTCTGTGACATGTCTCTTTTTTCTTCCTTTTTCTTGGTCTTGGTCGGCCGTGTTGGATGTGGCCTCTGAGTACGGTCCTTCTCGGTCCGCTACAACTGTGCCACGTGTGATCGCCGCCATAAAGTCAAGCCTCGCCCCCTCCAGTCCAGGATAACTGAGATTCTGCACTGTCCAGTTTCTCATGCACGACCTGCGAGACCTGCAAGGCCTGCACAGCCTGTTTATGCAGAGAAACAGCGCATACCAAGTACGAAACAACAGTGAACGCTGCGCAGTCCGCGTATTCTTGAACCTTCTTCCGCGTCTTACATGCGCAAGATATGCAATTTTCTGCACCCCCTTGATGGCACATTGCAGCTTTTTTTTTTTTTTTGGTTTTCCCCCCTCCCCTCAAGGCATGGTGTTTTTGCGATTTTGGTTCGCCGTTTTTGTTCGTGCTTGGGCGCTATGCACGTTCACCCGCAGATGACCAGGGCCATCTGTCAACGTGGCAGAGCCATGGAAGCCATGAGAGCCGCGGAATCAAAAAATGGCATGCCAGTTTTGAAGCATAAACTGTACCTATCTCCGTGACGTCGGAGTTTCTTCGCTGCCAAAAAGTACCAATGTACATGTATATGCACATATCTTGTAAGGTACGGAGTACTTTTGTACCTCTGCGCGTGGGTTCATCACTTCTGCGGGTGTGGAGTGGCTCCGTGCGACCGTGCCTAGAAGGAAAGAACGGCATCGGTATTTACTGTCATGCTGACGGCCCCAACGTGCACTTTTAGAGCCGCCAACAGCACAGTACTTCGGAGTATGCATGCACAAAGCAGGGCGGGTGAAGAGAAAAAAAAATATGGGTTGGCATTTTTATACCTTTTGAATTCCGCCCTTTTTTTCCCTCTTTTTATACCTTTTCCCCCCATTCTTCCAACATCACTTCTCCAACACGGGACATTTCGACGCTCTCCCTTCCGTCGCGTTAGATCCGCTGACGGCTTATCTAACGCCCGGGCAAAACGTTTGTTCCGGTAAGTTGTGCCCAAATAGGAAGGTCCTCCACGTCGACCGGCATCGGGTTGCGGGGCATAACATGCAACTCATGACAGCGTGTCGCCCGCCAACAACACTAGACTTCAAATGACCGACAATGCACGTCGTTTCGCCATCCCAACCCCGGTCAAAGAAAGACAATAAAATATTTAAATCTCAAAAAAGACAAGAAAAAGGACGCACACCATGACGCGTCGTCCGCAGATTGCCGTTGTCGGCCTCGCCTGCGAGACGTCTGGCTTCTCGGCCGCCCGCACAAAGTACGACGCATTTCACCCCAAGGAAGGCAAGGATGTGATCCTCAATTACCCGTTCCTCCAGGACGCCTCGCCGCTCCGCCAGGCTGCCGACTGGCACGGGTGTTTCCTCGGCCGCGCCCTGCCCGGCGGAGCCGTTCCCAAGGCCGACTACGACAAGCTGGTCGGACGGCTCGAGGCCCGGCTCCAGCAGATTGTAGCCGTCGGCATCGATGGCGTCTTTCTCGATATCCACGGCGCCATGGTGGTCGAGGGCATGCTCGACTGCGAGGCCGATCTGGCGTCCCGCGTGCGGTCCATTGTCAGCCCCAATGTGCTCGTCTCAGCGTCCATGGACCTTCACGGCAACGTCTCGCGGGACCTCCTCGAAAAGGTAGACCTCATCACGTGTTTCCGCATGGCACCCCACGAGGACGTGCATGAGACCAGGGAGCGCGCCTGCGCAAACCTGCTCCAGTGCCTCACCCACAACCCGGCCGACCACCCGCGGCGCCCCCTCAAGGCCTGGGTCACCATCCCCATCCTGCTGCCCGGCGAGCAGACGTCTACGCGCGACGAGCCCGCCAAGCACATCTATGCTGCCGTGCCCGAGGTCGAGAAGCTCGAAGGCGTGCTCGACGCCGCCATCTGGGTCGGCTATGCATGGGCGGATGAGCCGCGCAACCAGGCTGCCGTCGTCGTCACGGGCTGGGACGAGGACGTTGTCGCCCGTGGCGCCGAGAAGCTCGCGCGCCTCTTCTGGGACGCCCGCGGGGATTTCCACTTTGTCGCGCCGACAGGTACGCTCGACGAGTGCCTCGACGCTGCCTTTGCCTCGCCCGCATCGTTGCGGCCCTACTTTGTCTCCGACTCGGGCGACAACCCGACAGCCGGCGGCTCCGGCGACGTGACCTGGAGCATCTGGCAGCTGCTCAAGCGCCCCGAGCTCCAGGTCCAGCAGCCGACGACGACGGCGTCGCCTCCTTCTGCTCGCACCATTATCTACGCCAGCATTCCGGGGGCCAAGGCTGTCGAGACGTGCGTCAAGGCTGGCGTCGGCGCTCGCGTGTCCGTGACGGCGGGTGCCGACGTCGACAATGTTCTTGCCGGCCCGGTTGAGCTCGACGGCGTCGTGCACAGTGTCAAGCACGGCGACAAGCACGCCCGCACCGAAGTCGTCCTGTGCGTTCGCGAGTGCGTCTACGTCATCCTGACAGAACTGCGCAAGCCCTACCATCTCGAGAGCGACTTTGTCGAGCTCAATCTCAAGCCGCGCGAGGCTGACATTGTCATTGTCAAGATTGGCTACCTCGAGCCGGAGCTCTACGACATGAGCAAGGGCTGGATGCTCGCCCTCACCCCCGGCGGCGTCAACCAGAACCTCAAGGACCTCGTCTACAAAACCATTCGGCGACCCATGTTTCCTTTTGACGCAGACATGGACACGCCCGATCTCTCTGCCCAAATGGTCACCAGAGGGAAAGAGTAGCTGGAGAACGTCGTGTCCGGCCACTACTCCATACCTATTTAATCATATAGAGAACGAATATACTTGTATCTTACACCATATATCTTAGCATTTACGCACATATGACGTATATCTTTTCTACTCCGTATTTACATCTGCTGCAAATCATAGCCCCAAATCAGTTTGTCCATGCCTGCGACAATTGTGTCATCTGAGGGTGAATCACAAAAAGTAAATAGACTTTTCGTTGCACATAAAAAGTACGTTCATTATGTATCTTTTTCCTTGGGGACCCTCCGAGAAACTGCACTTGATTGGCCCATCTTCTCATGGAGGTCCACTTTTGCAAGCGCGGTTGCCCATGGTAGCAGAGCATTGCCTAACCCGGTTTAGCGGCATGTTCGCCCAAGGAGGGACCAGCCGCTGTTTCGCTGTCGTTTCGCTGCGCCTGTCCCCTGAATGGGCAGATGCAGGTGGAGGAAGGGCGACTCGGTGGCGCCTTCCCTCCTCAACCATTCGACAACAAACAACACCGGCCACGGCGAGCGACGACGGCAAGCCGCTCCTGCCCGACAACGGCCATTTCCGCCGGCGGCCGACAAAAACCAACGACAATCACGGCATCGACAACTTCGACAACGACGACGACGACCAGGCCACCGACAGTACTAACAATAGCGACACAGGCTCCCGACACCACCAGCCCCGAGACAGCGACAGGCGTGCCCGACGACATCGACAAACAGGCAGCCGACAAACACCACGACGCGCATATGCACTCAGATCAGCATCACAAAATCAATAACGGCAATCGAAAAGAATAACAAAAAAAGAAGAAGAAGCGATATCAACAACATCTACACACATCTTCGCTGCACCCGTTCTGACCGCTGCTCACCATCCGGCGCTGCAGACAACCAGAAAAAAAAGAAAAACCGCGCGATCGCAGATCCCTATTTTTGGAACCCGCCCCCGCTTCGCCGGCCGCGCATGAACACCGACACCGCCTCTTTGATTCGGCGACGCATCACGAACGCGGCGACTGACGACAGCATTCTTATCGTGAACTGAACCGCCGGAATTCCCTCAATAACGCCCCCAGCACCCACGCCCACGCCCACACCCACACCGCGCGGCACACCATGGGCGAACCGCCCTCGTCACCCCCGAGTGGGGACATGAGCACTGAGGACTTGATGTCCTGGTACAAGGCGCAGTACGAAACCCTCGAGCAGGAGCTTGCAGAGTTCCGTGAATCGAGTGCTGCGCTCGAGGCCGAGCTGGAAAAGGATCTCGACGCTGCCGACAAGCGCGAGAACAAGCTGCGCGAAAAGGCCGAGGCCTTTGAATACGAAGTGGATGAGTGGAAGGTGAGGACATCTCCTGGATGCAAACAAGAAAGAGGAGGCCAGAAGAATAGCACAAAGATGAATCTAACACTCCGCAGCGCAAATACAAAGAGTCCAAGGCCGAGGCCAACGCTGCGCAGAACACGCTCGAAAAGGAAATCACCACCCTGCGTGACACCAACCGCACCCTGCAGCTCAAGCTGCGCGACATTGAAGTGGCCAACGACGACTTTGAGCGCCAGGCTCGCAACACCACCTCGTCCCTCGAGGACCTCGAGTCCAAGTACAATGTCGCCATTGAGCGCGCCGTCCTGCTCGAGGAGGAGATCAAGATGGGCGAGCAGGAGCGCGAGTCGCTGCGTGTCGAGGCCCAGCGTCTGCGCGAGGAACTCTCCGACCTCAAGATCGAGGCCGACATCCTCCAGGACAAGCTCAAGAAGCAGACCGCCGCTCGCCACCATCTGTCCACCATCTCGACCGACATCTCCGTGCCCGAATCGCCCACCTTTGACCAGTCACCTCACTCGACCGCCAGCTCGCCCCTCATCACCACGCCCCCCGATGCCAAGGCCATGTCGGCGGCAGGCTCCGTCGCTTCTGCCGACGTCCAGGACCTGTCCCTGCTCTCCTCGCCCTCGGATGCCGCTTCTGCCGCGGCTGCTGCTACAGCTGCTGTGACCCCACTCCCGCTGCCGAAGAAGCAGTCCTCTGCCGCAGGAACCAGCTCCTCTTCCCTCCTCGGCCGCACGCCCGGTCCGGCGACGCGCAAGAGCCGCCTGCCCTCGTCCGAGTTTGGTGTGGCTGCCACGCCTCGGCCCAAGAACAGCTTCAGCTCGTCCGTCTCATCCGCTTCTGGCCGTCCTCTGGGCACTCGCGTGCCCACGGTCAGTGCCGCCACGCGCACTCCCACCAGTCGCCCCGCGGCGCCTTCTGCGGCTGCTGCCAACAAGGCCGGCCTTCGCACCAACGCTCACAAGCTGCCTTCGTCCAACTCGCTATCGCACATCCGCTCGCTGACCGCTCAGATGCAGCGTCTCGAGGCCCGTGTCCAGTCAGCACGCTCAAAGCTGCCGGCTCCCGTCAACACCCCGCCGCGGTCATCACCATATGCCTCTGCCATGGCTATGCACGCCGGCGAGACACCGGGTCTACCGTCTACTGTGACTGTCCGCTCACGCAAGCGTACTGTTGGATCGACGGCCTCATCGGTTGTGAGCGGCTACACGGCGAGCAGTGCTGCGGAAGAAGCTACCCCGACCCCTGCCAACCATGGCGCCCGCTCCAACGGTGGCAGCAAGCACATCCCCCGCCTCTCAACGTCAGGCGTTAGCCGTCTCTCGTTTGGCCCGCTACCCAACCGTGGCGGCGGCATGGACTCTGAGTCGTCACGGCCGAGCTCCCGCGCCAGTGTCTCGTCTTACACCACCGGCGGCGTGCCGCGCCCTGCTAGCCGCACCGCCAGTACCGATGCGCGCGATATGCCGCCGCCGCGGCCCATGTCGCGGACCTCGCTGGGTGGCGCACGTACACCGCTTGGCCGTCCGCGCAGCTCTCTGGGCGGCAGCCTGCACGGCCACTCTATGAGCATCAGCGGTGCCGCTGGCGGACCTATCCCGCTGCCCGAGGATGAGGTCGACACCAACCAGTACCGCACGCCCAGCCGTCGGGGCACGTACAGCAAGTACGAAATGGAGGCGGCACTGGCCGCTGGCGGTTCGGGTATTCCGGCTCCTAGTGGGATCCCGATGCCCGGAACTCGTCGGCAGAGCGGTGCTAATTCTTCCCTTGGCTTCTCGTCATCGGTCAACCGGAGAACCAGTGCAGGCACAAAGTAGGGATAGGCCGGCCTGTCACCTGTTGTGGTGATGATTAGACTCTTTTTTCACGTCAGACGTCATGATACTTTTTGTCTCGGTTTTTTGTCTTATTTTTGCTCTTTTATTATCTTGCGTTTATCATTCTCATATCCTCTCCTTCTTTATCAACTTTTGATACCACTTTCTTTATCCTTGTTTATCTTTTTAGCATTGGCTACCTATTCGCTTTTGCCATTCGTCGTTTCTTTTTTGCCTCGCGATTTATTCTATTCAATGTTTGTCATGTTGTCATACAACGCATGTCGTGTTGCAAATGGAGTTTTTTTTTGCATTGGAGAAGACAGCAATGAATACAATGATAATATCTGGGATGCTGTATATTTTGAAATAATTCAAGTGAATATATGAATATAATTTTTTTTTATTTTTATGGGTTTTTTTTTAAAAAAAAAAATCAATAAAAAATACTAGATATCCGAGACGCTGTATATTTTGAAATAATGCACCTAAGTGTGTAAGATGTGATGGAATATAGGTAATTTTAATTTTTTTGATTTCCTTTTTGATTTTTTTTCTTAAAAAAAACTTAAAAAAAATAGAAATCAATGAAAATTACCTCCTGAAAACCCACAACTGGCTATAAACAAAAATGAATAATATTTACGATTCTCGCGATTCAATAGCACGTAAATAACAAGAAAAGAAAAGAGCTGAGTATATGCCTACCTACCTAGGTAGGTAGGTAGGTACGGAGTACGTGCATAGGTAGTATGGAAGCTTATTTCCAGGTAACTGAATAGGACCCTCACTGGGTAGGTAATTGCCCACAATGTCTGAATCTTCCCTGTCAAGCCTCGCAATATCGGACAACTCGTGGGGATCTGCGGTCCCCGGTTGTCTCGGGCGTCACGTATTCCGCAGATCAAAAAAAGGACCGGCTGTGTAACCGTTACGTCTTCCTTTTTCAGAGCTTTCAGCCTCGACGTTGGCGATGTGCGAAGATGCAGAAGGCTGAAGTACCTACCGCTAGTGCCAGTTTAAGCCCCGGTGTCAATGCCGCAACGTTCTGGCCCACCTATGCCCCCCTTTTCGTCTTTGTCTTTTTCTGCATTTTTTTCGTATATTTTTTTTATCTCGCCTTTGCAATGTTTGTATTTCGCTGGTCTCCATAAAATCGTACTCGTAGAGAGCCCACCCCCAACAATTGTTGAGAGAGGCGTCGCAAGACAAGGAAAAAAGGACAGAACACGCAACAACAAGACCAGAAACAAAAGGAAAGACAGAACCCTCTGACGTTTCGGATCTCCTTTGGGCCGAGACTATTGGAGCGGAGTTACGATGTGGGCGGCCCATGCTGCATGGGTTGTATTTCTCGAATTCCGGGCGTGTTGAGTTTAACGGCGTAGACAAGTTCACGGCCGGGATGAAAGACAAGGAAGGAGCGATGCACAAACACCAAGGGTCCTTCTTTCTTTGGTCCTTACCCGAACACTGGAAAAGCCATGGCGGAATGATTCCTCTTCTTTATTTGTTCTTTCTGTACGTGGCGCTGCTGCGCGTGATTCTGCATCTCTCAGCCATCGACAGCCAAACTATCTACAAGCATCAGGGAATTCAAGGCAACCGAGCTGTCGCAAACCTCGTACTCAGAAAGAGTGCCCTTCAAAAAGTCTCATCGCGCTGCGTTGCGACAAGACGCGGTTGTCATTATGCCTCGCAATGAGAGAGCGCGCCAGAAAAAAAAATCTTATCGCGCATGCGCTAAGATAAGAGGTGCGATGCAAGGCACGCACTTTGTTGGGAGCTTTTTGGGGACAGTGGAGCAACATCTCGTCGTGCTTGCCGAAAAAGTCCAGTATGGTCTTTGAGAAGTCGCACCTTCTCAATTCTTCCATCGATACCTTGTCACTTCGGTAGTGGAATTCGAAACGTGTGTGGAAAAGGGAGATACATGCAAGATATACAAAGTACTCCGTATACATGCCTCTTGGCCTTCCTGATCGTGGCCCTTCTCACTCTGTAAATAAAAGATACGAAGCTCACTTTCAACCGTAGCTATCCTGATTGGGAAAATTACAGCCGCACCGATAGATCGCATCCGACCGGGGAAAAAAGGCATCAAAAATACCTAATGAAAAAAAAAAAAACTTGAAAAAAATCAAATCTCCATGTCTCTCCGGCAGCCGGTCGCTCCTTCCCGCACGCGACACCTACGCCTCGCCTGTGCTACGCTGCTCCTTCCTCATCATCATCACATCCTTCCGTATCGGCATGTCCGTTTTCCAGCGCCTTTATTTTTATGATCTGAACTCCGTACTTTGCCCTTGTTATGTGCTGTCATCAACGTGCATATACAGTCCTCGCCAGAGTACTACCGTACGGATACGTTCTGTGAGATAGACACCGAGTTTCAAAAAGCCATTCGGCCATGTTCCGTTGACCCAGCTTCCCCAACACTCAATCCCCTATTTGGCTTCGTTGGGCCGCGCCGGCAGACTTCGGTTGGCTGGCGCTGCGGCGTTTAGCACTTGGGGGAAGGAGCGAAGAACGCGCCAGTGGAAAAGCCCCACAAATACTTTGCGGATACCTGACACCGTCTCCCAAGCGGCGCGCCATTTTGGCTGTATTTCGCTGCTGTCTCAAGCCGATCCAGCAAGGAGAACCCAGGTAGCCGAAATGTACCTTACCCCTGGTCCAAGTCCGTCTCTTCCCAGCAACATGGCAGGCAGGAACGACCCAAAGCTGCCAAGGGCTAGAGGCAAAAGCTTCCCACCGCGACGACCATCCCCCCTCCTTCCTTCCACAAGTCCACCGCCGCCCGCCGTGGACCGTTACTTGGATACGCCACGACTGCGCAAGGCGACTTCTTGTCGGGGTTTTTCTTCTTTGCTCTCTTGCGGCATTGACCTCTTCCGCATCCCCTTTTCATCCTCTCCGGTTCCTCTCTTCCCCTCTACCTGACCTTTCCCCTCTTCCTCTTTCTTCTTCAAAACTGCTTGCGTTGGCGCATCGGCAATCTCTCCTTCTAATCATCTCCTATTATCAGCATCTCCCGCCACGCAGCCTTTCCAAGCTTCTCTCCCGCCCTTTTGATACCCCCCCCTTCTTCACCAATTCCTTCTCATCTCCCCCCCTCCCATCTTCTTTTGAGCATCGTGACAGTTGACCGGCTGCGTCCTGTCTGCCATTGACAGCTTCTCGACACTTTGTGGCACAGCGAGCATCACATCTTTTCGAGCTCCGACCACGTGCCTCAAAAATTTACGACTTGATATCACCAGGTCCTAGATCGATATCTCAAGCCAATCCTTCCAACCTATGCTTCTGCTCCTCTCCTCCGCGTAATCCAACAACCTCCCGCCCAGCATGACAGAAATCAAGGTCCCGGCCCCGTCGGCCAACGGCGAGGTCAACTACGCCAAAAAGTTCAACATTGCCGACCACTTTATTGGCGGCAACAAGCTCGAGAATGCGCCCGAGTCCAAGGTCAAGGACTTCGTGGCCAAGAACGGCGGCCACACCGTCATTACAAACGTGAGTTCCCGGAGGACACGTGAACATTGCTCGCAGATGGCCATTGAGCTTGCTCTAACAGCATATAGGTCCTGATCGCCAACAACGGTATTGCTGCCGTCAAGGAGATTCGTTCCGTCCGCAAATGGGCGTACGAGACGTTTGACGATGAGCGCGCCATCCAGTTCACCGTCATGGCCACGCCCGAGGATCTGCAGGCCAACGCCGACTACATCCGCATGGCTGACCACTATGTCGAAGTCCCTGGTGGCACCAACAACCACAACTACGCAAACGTCGAGCTGATTGTCGACGTTGCAGAGCGCATGAACGTCCACGCCGTCTGGGCTGGTTGGTAGGTTTTTTTTGACAATGTTTCCTATCTTGTCTTTTTTTATAGTTGTTACTAACATGCCTCTTTCAGGGGTCACGCCTCCGAAAACCCAAAGCTGCCCGAGGCTCTCGCCGCATCGCCAAAAAAGATTGTCTTCATCGGCCCACCAGGCTCGGCCATGCGCTCGCTTGGTGACAAGATCTCGTCGACCATTGTGGCCCAGCACGCAGAGGTTCCCTGCATTCCGTGGTCGGGTACTGGCGTCGACACTGTGGTTCGCGACGACCAGGGCATTGTGACCGTGCCCGACGACGTCTACAAGAAGGGCTGCGTCGAGTCGTGGCAGGAAGGTCTTGCGCGGGCCAAGGAGATTGGCTTCCCCGTCATGATCAAGGCGTCCGAGGGTGGTGGTGGCAAGGGTATCCGCAAGGCTATGAGCGAAGACGGCTTCGAGGCGCTGTACAAGGCTGCCGCGAGCGAAATCCCTGGTTCTCCCATTTTCATCATGCAGCTGGCTGGCAACGCCCGCCACTTGGAGGTCCAGCTGCTTGCCGACCAGTACGGCAACAACATCTCGCTCTTTGGCCGCGACTGCTCCGTCCAGCGCCGTCACCAGAAGATTATCGAGGAGGCCCCCGTCACCATTGCCAAGCAGCCCACCTTCCGCGCCATGGAGGAGGCTGCCGTCCGGTTAGGCAAGCTCGTCGGCTACGTCTCGGCCGGCACAGTCGAGTACCTCTACTCGTATAACGACGACAAGTTCTATTTCCTCGAGCTCAACCCCCGTCTGCAGGTCGAGCACCCGACCACCGAGATGGTCAGTGGCGTCAACCTGCCCGCCGCTCAGCTGCAGATCGCCATGGGTCTGCCGCTGCACCGCATCCGCGACATTCGTTTGCTGTACGGCGTCGACCCCAAGACGGCCACCGAGATCGACTTTGACTTTAAGAACGAGGAGAGCGGCAAGACGCAGCGTCGGCCGATGCCCAAGGGCCACACCACGGCATGCCGTATCACCTCGGAGGACCCTGGCGAGGGTTTTAAGCCGTCGAACGGTGTTCTGCACGACCTCAACTTCCGCAGTAGTTCCAACGTCTGGGGTTACTTCTCCGTCGGTACCGCCGGTGGTATTCACAGTTTCTCCGACAGTCAGTTTGGCCACATTTTCGCCTACGGCGAGAACCGCTCTGCGTCGCGCAAGCACATGGTTGTTGCGCTCAAGGAGCTGAGCATTCGCGGTGACTTCCGCACCACCGTCGAGTACCTCATCAAGCTGCTCGAGACGGAGGAGTTCGAGGAGAACACCATCTCGACCGGCTGGCTGGATGAGCTTATCTCCAACAAGCTGACGGCCGAGCGCCCTGACCGCATTCTGGCCGTTGTTGCCGGTGCCGCCACTCGTGCCTGGATTGCCAGCGAGGCTTGCATCACCGAGTACCGCACCAGTCTCGAGAAGGGTCAGGTGCCCTCCAAGGACATTCTCAAGACTGTCTTCCCCGTGGACTTTATCTACGAGGGCTTCCGGTACAAGTTCACCGTGACCCGCTCGAGCCCCGATACCTTCACGCTCTTCATCAACGGCTCGCGCTGCTCGGTCGGTGTTCGCCCTCTCAGCGACGGTGGTCTTCTGCTGCTGCTCAACGGCCGCAGTCACAACATCTACTGGAAGGAGGAGGTCTCGGCCACTCGTCTGTCCGTCGATGGCAAGACCTGCCTTCTCGAGCAAGAGAACGACCCCACGCAGCTGCGCACGCCCAGCCCTGGCAAGCTCGTCAAGTACACCATTGAGAGCGGCGAGCACGTCAAGGCCGGCCAGACCTTTGCCGAGGTCGAGGTCATGAAGATGTACATGCCCCTCATTGCCCAGGAGGACGGTATTGCCCAGCTCATCAAGCAGCCCGGCTCTACTCTTGAGGCTGGCGACATTCTCGGTATCCTCGCCCTCGACGACCCCAGCCGCGTCAAGCAGGCCCAGCCGTTTGTCGAGAAGCTGCCCGACCTTGGTGCCCCCGTCGTCATCGGCCAGAAGCCGTCGCAGCGCTTCGCCATGCTGCACAACACCCTCGTCAACATTCTCTCCGGTTACGACAACCAGACCATCATGGCCAAGACGCTCGCCGACTTTGTCCAGGTCCTGCGCGACCCTGAGCTGCCGTACAGCGAGTTCATTGCCCAGTTCTCGGCCCTGCACGCCCGCATGCCCCAGAAGCTCGATGCCCAGTTCACCCAGACGGTGGAGCGCGCCAAGGCCCGTAAGGCCGAGTTCCCTGCCAAGACTCTGTCACGCACCTTCAAGAAGTTTGTCGAGGAGAATGTTGCTCCCCAGGACGCCGACATGCTCACCGCGACGCTGGCCCCTCTGACTGAGATCTTTGACCTGTACGCCGAGGGCCAAAAGGTCCGCGAGCTCAACGTGATCCGCGACCTGCTCAACATCTACGCCGACACTGAGCGTCTCTTCTCGGGCCGCCAGTCCCAGGACGAGGAGGTCATTCTGCGTCTCCGTGATGCCAACAAGGACAGCATCAACAAGGTTGTCGAGACTGTTCTGTCCCACAGCCGCGTCGGTGCCAAGAACAGCCTGATCCTCGCCATCCTCGATGAGTACCGTCCCAACAAGCCGGGCGTTGGCAACATTGCCAAGTATGTGCGCCCTGCGCTGCGCAAGCTTGCTGAGCTTGAGTCCCGCCAGACCTCCAAGGTCTCGCTCAAGGCCCGCGAGATCCTCATCCAGTGCGCTCTTCCCTCGCTCGAGGAGCGCCAGTCGCAGATGGAGCTGATCCTGCGCTCGTCCGTCTCCGACTCCCGCTACGGCGAGCCGGGCCAGGACCACCGCCAGCCCAACATTGACATTATTAAGGAAGTCGTCGATTCCAAGTACACCGTCTTCGACGTGCTGCCCATGTTCTTCTCCCACGAGGACCCTTGGGTCTCCATCGCCGCCCTCGAGGTCTATATCCGCCGTGCGTACCGGGCGTACAACCTTCACCAGATCGAGTACCACAGCGACATGGCCGACCAGCCGCAGTTCCTCACCTGGGACTTCTCGCTGCGCAAGATTGGCCAGTCGGAGCTCGGCATGCTCGTCCAATCGGCTGTGCCCTCGTCGCCTGCTACGCCGACCGAGTCTGGTTTCAAGAGAATCAGCTCGATCAGCGACATGACGTACCTGTCGCGCAGAACCGAGGACCAGCCGACGCGGAAAGGTGTTATCATTCCCTGCCGCTACGTCGACGACGCCGAGGACCTCCTGTCCAAGGCTCTGGACCAGCTGCCCAAGGCTCAGCGCCTGCCTGTGCGCCCGAGCGGCTCAAGCACTCTGCTTCCCATGCTCGAGGGCCGCCGCCGCCCTGCGCCGCCTCGTCTCGAGTCGACCGAGGAGCTGTCTGCCGTTGTCAACGTTGCCATCCGCGATGCCGAGGGCCGCGACGACGAGGAGATCCTGACTGTTGTCAAGCCCATTGTTGAGCAGTTCAAGGATGAGCTGATCAACCACCGCGTCCGCCGCATCACCTTCATCTTTGGTCGCCAGGATGGCTCGAACCCCGGCTACTACACCTTCCGTGGCCCCGACTTCCTCGAGGACGACAGCATCCGTCACAGCGAGCCCGCCCTCGCCTTCCAGCTGGAGCTGGCGCGTCTGTCCAAGTTCAAGATCCGCCCCGTCTTCACCGAGAACAAGAGCATCTACGTCTACGAGGCCATCGGCAAGGGTGTCGAGACCGACAAGCGCTACTTCACGCGCGCTGTCATCCGCCCTGGCCGTCTCCGTGATGAGATCCCGACCGCCGAGTACCTCAGCTCGGAGGCTGACCGTGTCATCAACGATATCTTTGACGCCCTTGAGATTATCGGCAACAACAACTCGGACTTGAACCACATGTTCCTCAACTTTACGCCCGTCTTCCAGCTGCGTCCTGAGGAGGTCGAGCACTCGCTGCAGGGCTTCCTTGACCGTTTCGGTCCCCGCGGCTGGCGTCTGCGTGTCGCCCAGGTCGAGATCCGCATCATCTGCACGGACCCGACCACTGGCATGCCGTACCCCCTGCGTGTGATCATTACCAACACCTCGGGCTACGTCATCCAGGTCGAGATCTACGCCGAGCGCAAGTCGGAGAAGGGCGAGTGGGTGTTCCACTCCATCACCGGCACCACTAAGATTGGCTCGATGCACCTGCTGCCTGTCTCGACGCCCTACCCGACCAAGAACTGGCTGCAGCCCAAGCGCTACAAGGCCCACCTCATGGGCACGCAGTACGTGTACGACTTCCCCGAGGTCTTCCGCCAGGCCATCCAGAACAGCTGGGTCAAGGCTGTCAAGCAGAACCCCAGCGTTGCTGAGCGCCAGCCCCAGATTGGCGACTGCATCGACACGTCCGAGCTTGTCCTGGACGACCACGACAACCTGGCCGAGGTGTCTCGCGAGCCTGGCATGAACACGTGCGGCATGGTCGGCTGGCTGATCACGGCCCGCACTCCCGAGTACCCCCGCGGCCGCCAGTTCATTGTTGTGGCCAATGACATCACGTACAACATTGGTTCGTTCGGCCCCAAGGAGGACAACTTCTTCAACAAGTGCACGGAGCTGGCTCGCAAGCTGGGCATCCCTCGCATCTACCTGTCGGCCAACTCGGGTGCTCGCCTGGGCCTCGCCAACGAGCTGATGCCGTACTTCAAGGTCGCCTGGAACGACCCCGCCAAGCCGCAGCAGGGCTTCAAGTACCTCTACCTGACCGACGCGCACAAGAAGCAGTTTGCCGACAGCGTCATCACCGAGGAGGTGACCGAGGGTGGCGAGACGCACCACAAGATTGTCACCGTCGTTGGTGCCGAGGACGGTCTTGGTGTTGAGTGTCTGCGTGGTTCCGGTCTCATTGCCGGTGCCACCAGCCGCGCCTACAACGACATCTTCACTGTGACCCTGGTCACTTGCCGTTCCGTCGGTATCGGTGCCTACCTCGTCCGCCTTGGCCAGCGTGCTGTGCAGGTCGAGGGCCAGCCCATCATCCTGACGGGTGCCCCTGCGCTCAACAACCTGCTGGGTCGCGAGGTGTACACCTCCAACCTGCAGCTGGGTGGTACCCAGATCATGTACCGCAACGGTGTCTCGCACATGGTGGCCAGCGACGACATGGAGGGTATCTCCCGCATTGTCGAGTGGATGTCGTTTGTGCCCGACAAGCGCAACAACCCGGTGCCCATCAGCATCTCGACAGACTCGTGGGACCGCGATGTCGCTTACTGCCCGCCGCAGAAGCAGCCGTACGATGTGCGCTGGATGATTGCCGGTAAGCAGGAGGGCGACGAGTTCCTGCCTGGTCTGTTTGACAAGGACTCGTTTGTTGAGACTCTTGGCGGCTGGGCTCGCACCGTTGTTGTCGGTCGTGCTCGCCTGGGTGGCATCCCGATGGGTGTCATCTCGGTCGAGACCCGCAGCGTTGAGAACATCACGCCTGCCGACCCTGCCAACCCCGACTCCATGGAGCAGGTTGCCAACGAGGCCGGTGGTGTGTGGTACCCCAACTCGGCGTTCAAGACGGCGCAGGCCATCAACGACTTCAACTACGGCGAGCAGCTGCCTCTGATGATCCTTGCCAACTGGCGTGGTTTCTCGGGTGGCCAGCGCGACATGTACAACGAGGTCCTCAAGTACGGCAGCTTCATCGTCGACGCTCTCGTCAAGTACGAGCAGCCCATCTTTGTCTACATCCCGCCTTTCGGCGAGCTGCGTGGTGGCTCGTGGGTTGTCGTCGACCCTACCATCAACCCCACGTCGATGGAGATGTACGCCGATGTCGATGCCCGCGGTGGTGTCCTCGAGCCCGAGGGTATCATTGGTATCAAGTACCGCAAGGACAAGCAGCTCGACACCATGGCCCGCCTGGATGCCACGTACGCCGACCTCAAGAAGAAGCTGGTCGAGGCCCAGAAGAGCGGTGCTTCGTCCGAGGATGTCGAGGCGATCCGCAAGCAGCTCACCTTTCGCGAGCAGCAGCTGCTGCCCATCTACCAGCAGATGGCCATTCAGTTTGCCGACCTGCACGACCGTGCTGGCCGCATGAAGGCCAAGGGCACCATCCGCGACGTGCTTGAGTGGCAGAACGCCCGCCGCTTCTTCTACTGGCGTGTGCGCCGTCGTCTCAACGAGGAGTACATCCTGCGCAAGATGGCCTCGTCGGCGGCATCGGCCCAGAGCAGCGAGGAGAGCGCTCAGCAGATGCGTGCTCGCCACCTCCAGCTGCTCGAGGCCTGGTCGGCCGTTCCCGAGTTCCAGAAGGCCGACCGTGCCGTGGCCCAGTGGTACGAGGAGAACAAGAAGACGGTCCAGGAGAAGCTCGAGGCCCTCAAGGCCGAGGCCGTGGCGACGGAGATCCGCGAGCTCATCCGCACCAACAAGAAGGACAATGCGGCATGGAAGGGTGTGCGCGATGTGCTGCGCGTCATGCCCGTCGCTGACAAGGAGAAGCTGCTCAAGTTCCTGTCCGACTAAAGCAAAAGAACAAAAAAAAAAAACATAGAACTCGGGGGAGGGTGGGTTATTTTCATCAGAAAGAATTCTTTTATGTCTTTGTTTCTCGTCACCTTTTTTTCATGTTTTTACTATAGATTTTATTTTCTGGCTAGGCAAATTCCTCCTTGTCGTTTCTACATTATTGTTTCTTCATCTGATAGCTTATTACACATCATGGTTAATGTTAAATTTTAGAAGGGCATAACCATTCTTTAAGAAATTCGAGTGAAACGTGATGTACTTGGCTGCACAGGAAGTATTGTGTTGTAGGAACTGACTCCGTACCTACTTGATAAAAAGCAAAGCTGATCGAAAGCAGATTGAAAGCTGATTGAAAGTTGATTGAAAGCTCATCGAAAGCTGATTGAAAGTTGATCACAAGTTAATCGGACACTACGTTTGCATTAACACCCCTAACGCCCTTTAAGCGCCGCGCTGGAAATCAGCTATTGTATATTAGAATATCACGCTCTTTCCTTTTCAAGCCCAATCTTTGGCGCTTAGTAAGCCGACAAAATTCTGTGGAAAGTGCGTTCGTTGTGTGTACATGTACAGCCAGCCCCCAGCCAACGTTGGGGGTGCTAGCCAACCCAGGACTAGGGCGGTGAGTCCGATAAGATAAAAATATTGCAGGTGCTCCCCCACTTTTCCGTAAATTTTCCTGGTCAACAACCTTTTTTCTGCCTTTCGAACAACATCCTCTACATTTTGCATCATCACTCACTTCATCAGTATCAACAACACAAATATTCACAATGCCGCAGGTATGTCATCTACTGATATGTCACGTACCACGTTGGACAGCTCTTACTGACAACATAGAACGATTACATTGAGAGGCACACCAAGCTCTTTGGTCGCCGGTGAGTTTTGCGTGAGGGGAAGGTGAAGGGGAGCTGGGGAGATGACGACGGCGACGACGGCGACGACGAGATACGACGATGTCATACGGCAAAGATTCGACGGAAAAGATTCGGCCACGATGGAAATGATAATCTGATGACGATCTGAGTTCTTGGCGCAACAAGGGCACTCGACCCTGATGGCAACGGGATGCGACGACAACCGTTCGTCCCAACAACCAGACGAACAACAACCAGACGACGACATGGACGGTGGCTTTGGGGACCAACACTGTGAACAAATGCTGACAACCTCCCAGTCTCGACCACGAGACGCGTCTTCGCAAGAAGACGGCTCGTGAGGGCCACAAGCATTCCAAGGATGCGCAGAACCTGCGCGGCCTGCGTGCCAAGCAGGCGCAGGAGGCCCGCCGCAAGGAGAAGATCCAGATGAAGAAGGCGATCAAGGCCCACGAGCAGCGCAACGTCAAGTCGGCCGACGCTCCCAAGGACGACGACGACCGCGACGCCATGCCCAACTACCTGCTCGACCGTTCTGGCGAGCGGACGGCCAAGGCGCTCAGCACGGCCATCAAGAACAAGCGCAACGAGAAGGCCGCTCGCTTCTCGGTTCCGCTGCCCAAGGTCCGCGGCATTGCCGAGGACGAGATGTTCTCCGTGGTCAAGACGGGCAAGAAGACCAACAAGAAGGCGTGGAAGCGGACGATCAACAAGGCGACCTTTGTCGGCCCCGACTTTACGCGCGGTCCCGTCAAGCTGGAGCGCTTCCGGAGGCCCATGGCTCTGCGCTACAAGAAGGCCAACGTGACACACCCACACCTCAACGTCACGGTCAAGCTGCCCATTCTCAGCGTCAAGAAGAACCCGCAGGGCTCGTTGTCGACGGGCCTGGGCGTGCTGACCAAGGGAACCATCATCGAGGTCGACGTCAGCGACCTGGGTATGACGACAACGGGTGGCAAGGTCGTCTGGGGTCGTTGGGCACAGATTACAAGTGAGTTTCTCTTTCCCCTTTGCTCGGGAGACAAGACGATAAATGCTAACCAACAGACAACCCCGAGAACGATGGCTGTCTCAACAGTGTTCTGCTGGTCTAAGCAAGAACCTGTCAAGACTGCATTTTTCTATGTTCGCGCTTTGTTCCTTTTATGTCATGCAAGCGAGCTGGTCGGGTCCTTTTTTTTCTTTTCTCTTCGTGTTGATTCCCCTTTTTTTTGTGTTGAGGAATCCCCTATTCTTTTTGGGGACTTTATATGTTGTGCTTTCGGGTATCAATGGACAGTATCAGTGTCCACGAAAGACTCTGGCGTTAGGAGTATGAGCTACAGCATTAGATGAATAGATTCTTACTGGCGAAACGATTTGCTTGTGCACACCTGTGCACCCTTTGCGCATGTATTTACGCCGTCCAGAGTGATGTAGGATATTCCGTCCTTTCCATGCCGTAACCAGGAGTGACGAAATAGGTGGGCCATTTTGGGCGGCGCAGCCTTTTTAGCCTTTTAGCGCTTATTGGGCCGGACCGGGGGCTCAGGGCAGGTAGCTGCAACCACTGCGGGGTCCCGGCCGGGCAGGAGAGCTCCTTCCCCAGCCGCGCAAGCTGTTTACATTCTGTACTTTGTATCTTTCATCTGCATCGCATCTTGACTTTTTGCGTGCATCGACTCTTGCCGCTCATATATCATCTCTTCCCTTTCAAGTCGGCTCATCATTTGGCGGCCATCCATTCCGAACTTGCCGACAACCATCCAGCCCTTTCCGCACCCTCTTTGTCTGTTGTCGCCTGTCCGGCGCAGACCGACTTGCCCATCATGCAGTCTGGCATCAAAGGTTTGATTTGGCAACAATAAAGACCCCCTCTGCCCTCGGTCGGTCTCTGGAAAGAAAAGAATTTTGCTGACAGTGAGCAAAAGCCTCGGAGGAGCTGACGCAGCAGTTCCAGACTCTCCTTTCGAGCGACAGACACTTTGGTCTTCTCGTCACGATTGAAAAAGAAGAGCTCAAGCCCCTCGAGCTCCTGACGCCCGCCTCGGGCCAGCACACCGAGGCCACGTTTGACAAGAACCTCGACGATCTGCTCGTGCCCAAGCTGCAGGAAAAGGCTGCCGTCTATGCCATCCTGCGTCGCTACGATGCCCTGCCGGCTCTGGTCGTGGCAACGTACGTGCCCGACCCGGCGCCCGTCCGTCAAAAGATGCTCTTTGCTGCGACGCGTCTGACGCTCGTCCGCGAGCTCGGCAGCGAGCACGTCCGCGACACCATCTTTGTCACGACGGCCGAGGAGCTGACGAGCCGGGGTTTCCGCGCGCACGATGCGCACGTGGCGCTGGCGGCGCCGCTGACCGAGGAGGAGCGCACGCTCGGCGATGTCAAGCGCGCTGAGCAGGAGGCCGGCCGCGGCACGGCGTCGCGGGCGCTCGAGCTCGGCGAGGAGGGCAAGGACAACAAGGGCACGTCGCTCGACGACTCGTCGCTGCAGGCGCTGAGCGCGCTGCAGCGCGGCGACCGGTCGGTGGTGGTGCTCAAGATCAACCCGGCCACCGAGACGGTCGAGGTCGACGGCGACGCCTCGCTGCCCCAGACGGCGGCCACGGTCGACGAGGTCATGGCGGCTGTCTCGACGACGGAGCCGCGCTTCACCTTTTACCGGTATGCCCACACGCACGGCGGCAGCTCGTCGGAGCCGCTGCTCTTCTTCTACACCAACCCGACGGCCCAGAGCGGCGGCGGGCCCAAGGCCATCCGCTTCCGCATGATGTACCCGCTGATGAAGCGCGCCACGCTGCGGGCGGCATCCGAGCGCGCGGGTCTCGAGGTGGAAAAGAAGTTTGAGGTCGAGGAGCCATCCGAGATCAGCGACAAGGTCGTGCTGGCCGAGCTGCATCCTCAGGTCGAGACGCGCAAGGCCTTTAGCCGTCCCAAGCGGCCTGGTCGGTAAAGGCATCCGAGACGAGTTCTAGAGTGCTGTTGATTGTTGAGTTTTATAATGATTATTGCCCATATATATTCTCTTGCTTTTCTTGCTTTTCTTGTCGCCTGTTCACAGGTACCTATTGACCATACATTATGCATTCCTAAATCTCCATCCATTTTGTCTATACTCCAGAAAATAAAATATGCAAGAATGCAAAAGAAGGGAAAAAAAAGGTACAGCATAAAAGTAGTATGCAGAAATGGAAGTGAAATGTTCAAATAATAATGGAACGTAACAAATGGAAACCAGCAAAAAAAAAAATGAAACCGGACTGTTGTCAGTCCCTCCCGCTTCTCCTTCTAGGTACGTATGGATGTGGGTGAGTATATACGGCGAAATGGTGGTGGTGGTATATGTGTTATGTGCAGATATGTCCTTTTTCGATCTCCCCCGCGTTTGATTTTACTCCTCGTACTGGTCGGCCTTGACAGACAGAGGACCGCTCTTCTCCAGCTTGTTCTTGAGGAACTCGTAGACGGTAAAAGTGACGGCCTGGCCGGGGGCGACACGCATGATGCGGGGCGTGATGCCCTTGTAGAATGCGTGGAAGCCCTCCTGCTTGAACATGTCGCCGGCAATCATGGTCACGCGCTGGAACGCACTGACGCCCGGCTCGGCCGGCGTCTTTTGCAGACGGGTCTTGATGGTGTCAATGGGCGCGTTGCTCATGGGGCCCATGGCGCCGGAGACGAGGCCGATGAGCGTTGTCTGGTAGTTGGGCAGCGGGGCGTTGGCGTCGAGGTCGGGCTGCCAGCGGCGCAGAGCATCCTTAAAGTACGAGTACGCGGTGAAGTTGACGGCCTGGTTCGAGCCCTGGCGCAGCGCCGTGAGCGAGACGCCGCGGTACAGCGCACCGAAGCCCTCCTCCTTGACGACGGTGTACAGGGCGTGGGCGGCGTTGCGGTACTTGGGGATGTCGAGGGGGTCGGCCATGGAGTGGTGCTGCGCCTGCAGGCGGATCTTGATGACCTCCATGGGCGTCACGACGGCCACGGCCTCGGTCACACCGGCCGACAGGCCGGCAAAGAAGATCTTGCCCGACGACAGCTTGCTCTTGTCGCCGCCCGACAGGAGCTGCTTGTACCACTCAAAGCTCGAGAACCGGATGGCCATCTTGGGCACAATGCCCGTCAACACGGCACCCAGACCCTTGTACAGACCCAGCGGCGTCTCGCGGCGCACAATCTCGGCGCCCGTGCCGATAAAGCCTCGGCGTGGCGCATCCTTGCCGCGGCGTGACAGTTGCATGCGGACCTTGATCGTGTCGAGAGGATGGCACACCAGAGCCTCCATCATACCAGCACCGCCGCCGGCTATAAAGAAAAACGAGAAAGAGAGTCAGTATGCCGCCGAAAAAAAGTCTCTATATGGGGAGATTGGAGGAGAAGTAGATGGTGGTGGAGGGGCACAACATACCAACCAGGTTAATGGCTGCTGACGTCGGTTTCTTGTCTTTTGACGCCATTGTGTATGATTATATGTGTGACAGGGAGTATGGGCAAAAGAAAAAAGACAAGGAGAGAGATATCCAAATCTGCCCTCAATCAAGTATTGTTGCAATCCGAGGAATCGAGTATCAAATTCGAGTTGAAGCAGAGCGATGCCGGGCTCATAAAACGGGCTGGCGGGTATATGGAATATGGAGACGGCGCATAAATCTCCGTGAATGTTGATATAGCAAAAAAGAGTAGATCGTGATATGACAGAACTGCAAAGATGCCAAACACCAAAAAAAAAGAGAAAAGGAAGCAAATAAAGAACAAAATAAGAGGGAGAATAACAGAAAGGGAAAATTCGGAAAAGAAACCAGCAGCAAGCACGGGACCGAGTAATAAAAGAGAGACTCAAAAGGGAAGGAAGGCTAGCTTGCCGGCTGCTCCTCCTCTTGTTATACTTTAGCACCCGGGGCAGCAGCCCGCCCATGGGGGAAAGGACCAAGGACCCGTCGAGTCATGGGAGCTACGACGTATGGGCCGTGGATGGGTCCGGCAACAACTACGAGTACGGAGAGGTACGTGTAAGAGTTGCGGAATAGTCATGGAGCGGCTCCCGTATGTCTGTTCTGGGAACGAGGCACGAGGTCCCTTGGCGCGTGTGTACAAAGAAGACTATTTGCACATGCTCCGGGTACCTATTTGCTTCTTTTTCGTCTTTACTCCGTACAAAAAAAGCCGGGCCTCTGCCCCAGGTTCTTCGGTCCCCTTTCCACTTGCCCTTTTTGTCTTTTTTTTTTCTCTCTCGTGCTAGCCGCAACAGAACGGGGACCTCGTGCTTTCTCCGCTTCTACGGGGAAGGTGCGAATCGGCCAAACATAGGTACTTTGTTCATCGTGCACCAGTCATTTTCTGGGGGAAGCAGAGTGAGCAAGGAGGAAGGAGCAGAGAGCTCCTTTTTGAATTGTGCATTTCGGGGCATTTTGATGTTGCATTATTGATAACAACATGCAGCGTCGTGCTCTCTGTGTCGTGCTTGACACCCTCTTCTTCCCGTTCTTACTCCGTACTCCTTGGACCATTCGACCCAATCCAATTCGTCCGCTCGACCAGCTGCTCGTGTCGTTGGCCATTCCGGAGCCAGATCCGCGGCTGGACGGGGCAGGTCGGCTGAGTCAAGAGGCCAGGTTACTGTGGCGGCGAGGGGACCGAAGGGAAGGCAAGAGCAATTCTGACGTACCTTCCTGTACGGAGCATGCTTTGTACCAGGCGCAAGGAGGGAAGGAACGGTGCGCAAGCCCAACAGCCGAATAAAATTAAATGGAAAAAATAAATATGATATTCCGAGGAGTAGTGCAGATAGTCGGTCGCAAAAAGCATGCGCGCCAAGGGACGTAGCTTTCTTGGGGAGTCATTGCCCCTCGGCTTCTCATAGCCTCGAAAAAAAGGGACAGCCTGGCACGGAGAGTCCTCTTCCAGATAGACAAATTGTACAGACCAACGATATATCGTCACGGCCGTGGACGGCCGTGGAGACCGGCAATGGTATTTTACTGGGGTGACTCGCCGCGCGGTCTCTTCATTCTTCGACATTCGGAAGAATCAGAAAAAAAGGCTGTTACAGGTCTGCGCTGACGGCCTTGCCATACTGTCCCACTTTACACAACACCTCGGAGTCAGGGCCGACGTGCATCATCTGACCGTTGCCGCCACCCCTGTGGTTTTCTTGGGGCCGCGCTTTTACTCGTTTATAAGTGGTGCTGTTTCGCATCGAATGCCGGCGCTTTTTACGACTATTGGCACTATCATTCCGCCCACCTTTCCCCATCCGATACTTTTTGTACGGAGTAGTTTCTTGATAGCCGGCACTTCGGTGCAGCGGAACGGCAACTTTCATGGGGCTGCAGTGTGTATGACTCCCGCCGAGAGATGACCCTGCATCTGGGGACTTGTCATAAAGAGCAATCTGTTTACGACTGCATTTGTATTTTTTTTTTGCCAGAAGTATCTCGACGTGTTCTCGCCACCTGCTGCTTTTGCTCAAAACAAATCGTCAAGCTTGTGATTAGCCCTATTCCATTGCAGTCCGAGTCACGTGCTTCTATGCACAACTCGCGAAAATGGCAATGGGAGAATACCACTGGATTCCAAAATAAAAAATGCGCAGCCGCGTTTTCATCGTAGTCTTTTGTAACCGAAAAAAATGTTCGACTACCCGAGCTTGTGATTCTCCGTGGACAAAGAACCGAGATCGCCTTCAAGGTGTTATGCGGTACAGTGCAACACACAGTAAGCTTGGGGTTTTGTGCACGGTCTCCGCACTGATCGCGGAGAACGAAGGAATTACGAGGACTTGGGCAATGTTTTGTTAGTCTCTTTTTCTTCTTGTTTTCCCCTGTCTCGAATTTATTTTACAAGAGTAATTTTTCCCCTTTTGGGACCTCCTTTGAGACCTCCATTTCCTCCCTTACCCCAAGACGCGGGAAATTTCGCATTCCGGCTTGCTTCATGGGCTTGGAACTACGGGAGTAGAAAGGCAAAAAAGTGGACCAATTACAGATGACGGGCATTGGCGCAGGGAAAGAAAACAGAGTGGTCTGGAGCACTGGAGTACTGGAGTACTGGAGCAGTCTCCCCGGGGGAGGCGCATTGGCCGCCAGCAGCCGAGGCTGTCCCGACTTACAACGAAATGGGCAATGCACCGGTACAAGGCACGATGCAGTGCAAGTATCACAACAAAAGAAAAACAAGTCCAGACGATAGGTACCATGTCAAAATAGGTGTTTTGTTTTTGTCTCATGCTTTTTTTGTTCTCTAATTGGTTTTGACGTTTACCTCGCGTGACCTTCCATGTTTTGGCGTGTCGACGTATCCGGTACTTTGATGTGTCGGACATTGATCGCTATTTCTATACGCTAGAATGTGTATTCATCTGTACTCGATACATCATCACATACCATGACGCCATGGCACAAAGAGAAGCGGTCTTTCACATGTGAATCCAAGCAAGGCTCTCCTCCAAGAGTAGGTAGGTCGTTTGATGTTGGTATAATGTTGCTTCTGATATTCTTGTCATCCAATGTACATTCGGGAAATCCAAGTGCCAAGAGCAAAAAGGGTAAAAGCTATAGAGAAAGATAAAATGTAGTATACATAAAAATTGAACGCCAACCCGAAGAAACGCCACGCTCCAAGATAAAAGAAAGCCAGTGGAAGAAAACAAATGCCACATCAAGAAAGACGTCAAGAAAACATAAATGGCATCGTATAGACACCGAGAGGCGTGGGGGAAACAATCAAGCGCCATCGACACACGCTTAGCAACAGCCGGGGTCACCGCTGTTGCTGCCGGCACGGTCTTGGAACGAGTAGAGACGGACCTCGCCGTCCTCGCTGCCGCTGGCCAGCCGCGAATCGCTCAGGCCCACACACGTCACAGGTCCGCGATGGCCCGTCCACGTGCGCTCGCACTTGCCCGACCGCGGCTCCCAGACCTTGACCATGGTGTCGTTGGCTCCGGACACGACGCGCAGCGTGTCGCCCACAAGGGCCCACACACCCTCGAGATGGCCAAAGAATGTCCGCACGCACCGACCCGTCGCCGTGTCCCAGCACTTGATGGTGCTGTCGAGCGCCGAGCTCAAAATGTAGCGGCACGGCAGCGGACGGCCAGGGTCGTTGATAAATCCGGGACCGTAGGCATCACGGGTGTACTCGTCGGGCGCCGGCAGCGCCACGGGCGAGCCTTCGCGGCCGCCGCTGCTCACAGACACGGTATCGCCGTTCTCGCCGCTGACGACGGGGTCCTCGTCCGGCTCAAAATCGGCAGGGAGAGTGAGCACCTGCTGGACATGGCCGACATGACCTGAAAATGTGCGGATGCACTTTTTCGAGTCAAGATCCCACTACCACAAGAGTTAGCATTCGTATCTCTTCTCTCTCTCTCTATTCATGCATGACAAAAACATGCTTATCGCTTTTGACTTACCAGCTTGAGTTCACAGTCGTCCGAGGCCGAAAAGAGTGTGTGCGACGCACTATCCATACGGACCTGGTTGACCCAGTCGGTGTGGCCCTTGAGAGTGAACGACTCCTTGGTCTTGAGCTTGAAGACCTTGATCGTCTTGTCTGTCGAGCCAGACGCCAACCAGCCACCGTCGAGATTGACACTGATCACGCCGCCGGTGTGACAGACAAGGGTGTTGAGGAGCTCTCCCGTATGCCAGTTCCAGATTTTCATGGTGCCATCAAGAGAGCCGCTGACCAGGATCTTGTCGTCAAACTGGAGCGAGCGGATACCCTGCGTGTGGCCGCGCAGCACACGAGTCTGCTCGCCCGTCTCAAGGTTCCAAATGCGAATGGTTGCGTCGTACGAGCCTGTCGCCATCATTATGTCGTCAATCTGCACGCAGGTGACGCCATTCTCATGGCCACGGAACACCTTGACATCGCAGCGGCCGTTGCGCCAATTGTTGCCCACGCGGAAGCGGTCGCGGTACACATCCTTCCAGGCGCGCGGCCGGCGCTCATGGTCGATGGCTCGGGAGAGCTCCTTGTCCTTCTCGGTGGCGCCATCTTCCTCGGTCGTATCGGGCTTGCTGCAGTGGCGCTTTGCTGACTTTGGTGTAGACGGTGCCTCTTCGATCGAGAGCTGGGAGGCGTCGCGCTTGAGAGGTGTCGACTCGCGACGGGAGATGGGCGCGGGCAGCGAGGGGGCACGGATGGGAATCCGCAGCTTGTCGGCATGGACATGGTGGCTATCGGCCAGCTGCTGCATGCGAGACCAGTCACGCAGGCGCTTGCGCTCGAGCAGCGGCAGACCAAAGCCGCACTTTGTGCATTTGCGGTCAACTAGGAAAGGGATTGTTAGCTGTGTGAGTCGTTACGAAAGAGGGCATGGGGTTAGTCGAAGAAGAAACATACTGTGCTGCTTGCACATGCGGTACCAGACTTGGTCATCATCAGCCAGTTCTCGCCACTGGCGGCTCACGAGAGCAGCTTTGCACAGCGACAGGGGGTCAAGGTAGCAGAGGATCTTGAAGGCCAGTATAAAAAGTTAGTATGCTGTAAGATACGACTCTTTGTGATAGGCATCGGAACACTTATCTTCTGGTGGGAGGGCGGCAATGAAATCAATCTTTAGCTGCTCAGACACCTCGCGGGCGACCTTGGAAAGCTGGGGAAAGCAGCACTGGGTCATGATGCCCTGGAGCATAAGATCACGCTGCTTGGAGGGGGCGGCTGAGAAGAGAGACCAGACGTGGGCGATAGCCTGCTGGTCGTCGGGCTTGAGCTTTTCGAGTTCCATCTGGATCTTGACCATTTTGGATTCGTCGGCGGCGCGGCGGCAGTTGGAGTCGGGGTGGTGGCGGTAGCAGAAGCGAGAGTTGGGGTCGCGGTTCCGGCGCTGGAGAATCTCCAATGTGTCCCGCTTGGAGAGGGGCGAATAGAAGCCCGGGATGTGGTCCTTGAGGAACGGAGTGACCGTCTTTCCCACAAGAGTCGACGACATGGTGTTTCTGCGGAGTGCGTCCTCTTCGGGACGCCGATGGTTGCAGCTCTGGTCGGTGCTGGCTGGTCCAGCAGTTGACTTCAGGGGCGCAGCAGAGCCGTGTTCGTTGTCGGTCCAGTAATCGGCCACTACACCAGGAGCCGAAGATGCAGACGCGTGGTGATGGGCATGACCGGCATTTGACGAGGATGGCACAAAGCCAGAGCGAGATGCGGGGAGAGAGGACTTTGTTGAGGCGGAACGGGATTCGAGAGCAGTTGTTGCTTGTGTTTGGAGGAGGTCCATGTCTGAAGCAGCCGTTGACGCAGAAGAGACGGACGGTGAAGGGGTTGAAGAGGAAGACGGAGGGACAGTGAGTGAGACAAGAGAGGCCTGGGAAGCCGAGAGGCCGGTTGAGGATGTAGGGCGAGCGTTGAGGGTGCCGGGTGTGTGTGGAGCACCTGCTGACGTTGTGTTCTTCTGGTCGTCGGACGGAATATGGCTGCGTATTACGGGATCAAGGGGGTCGAGGAGATCAAGCGGTGCGTCGACAGGGTCTTGCCGCTGCGCTGTTCTCTGAACAGGTTGGCGGTGCTCGTGTTGATGGCCGTCTTGGTATGGCCATGCATGGCCGGCGCTGTACATGGCGTCCATGGGATGGTAGGCTAGCGCCTCGGCGCAACAGATTCCCAAGACGGGAGCAGAAAATGGAAACGGAGAAAAAGGAGACTTCGCAACGCTCGGGCAGAACAGTGAGATGCTGCAAGTGCGAAGCAGAACGTATGCAGCTAGTCGGACAAGGGATGTGACGGAGGGTTGCCCGTCAGGGAAATGGCAAGTCGTAAACGGTGCAACGTCAAGTTGGTGACGGTTTCATTCCCTGGCAATAATTGTCGAGAGGGGTGTGCGATGAAAGAAGAAACGAAGGCCAAGAGGGAGAGAGATAAGCGAGAAGGCGAGGACGGTGGTCAGAGTCTGGCACTGGCGCAGCAACGGTGAGAAGTAGTTGTCGCCAATGACCGATCGTTGCCACAAGGAGCAAAGATGGTCAAGATGTCGTCTTCGTCTCGTCTTTGTGCCGTTTGTAATGGCCCTCGTCACCGTCAGAAGCGTCAGATGGCGTCAAGTCGGGTCGTCTGAATCAGTGCAAATCGATCGGCTGCCGTGGTCGGAGAGTTTAAGTCTGAGGCGCAGATGACACACAAACTCTCCGAAGGTCGATCTCGATTGGTCGGGCGGGGAGGAGTCGTGCTCACCGAAAGTCTGGTGTGCTTGGAATCGTGCGCGCAGTCGATGCTTGGCTGTTGGGATCGGGGAGGAATGGACTCATGGAGCGGCCAAATGTCGTCAGTTTCTGTCTGGCGTAGCGTTGGTAGCGTTGCTGCGTGGGGAATGGCAAGGGGGTCTTTGGTTTTGGCGCAGGCCGTCTCAGACAGGCTTTGGATGGCGTGCTGGTCAGGCGGGGGGCGACATCAAAAAAGGCAGGCGCGCTATTGGTGAATTTTAGCACAAGGCGCCCCGACCCCGACTCTGTTGGTATCTCTTCCCCTGTCTCGGACAAACAGGCGGTAAGCAAGCAGGGAATGAGCGCCCAAATGAAAAGAAAAGAAAAGAAAAAAAAATCAATCGACGAATATGGCACTCCGTAAGAAAAGAAGCCGAGTGTTGAATTTTGAAGGTTTTGAATGAAAAGTAATGCCAAACGGAGAGAATCCTTGGGTAGTAGCGACCGTGATCTTCCTAGCAAAATGTCGCCGAATACAGAAGGACCCATCCGTGTTGGTTGATTGTGCCTTCCCTCCGATCGCCGTTCTCATATGGGGCGCGCTGGTAAAAGATACATGCATGCCGTACTTTTATGCAGCCTTGCCAGGAAGGAGCGACCGCCGACTTGAGATGCCGCGCTGGAGGTGGGAAAGTACCCAAGTGGACGGCGAACGTCGAAGAGCCTTCGAGATGTCCGCTAAAGTGGGGTTTGCGCTGTGATTTTGCAGCATTTTAGCAGCATGACATGGGCCCCAGTGCCACCTGCCACAACATATTATGGCGGCCTTGGTCAGCCGAACCGAAGCCCGCCCGCCAGGACCACTGAAGTGAGCCTTGTACAAGATATAAGTGGGCGCCCTGCGGCTGTCGGCCACCGATCGGCAAAGCCCAAAAGGGCTTCAAGAATCAACTTTCCCGTACAAAGGAGAAAGTACGACAATCTTTCCCCCACTGGAAGGGGCGACAGGAGACTGGTGATGAAAAAGATGACCATTCATGTTCACACCAAAAAAGGCTCGGGCGCGCGCATGGCCAAAAAAGGCCGATGCAGCGCCTGTCGAATTCCCACGCAAAACAGGTACTTGGCGCATGTATCTTTTCTTTCTATCTGCCTCTATCGGAGAAATCAATTTTTGTTGGCGAGATAAGATGCTGCGTGTTCATCTCATGATTCACTTGAAATACGAACAAGATGTAGCAGAAGAAAAGGGGTAATAGGGGCTTGCAGACCAAAGAGCATGGCAGGCCAACTGTTCTTTGTAAGATACAGAATACGGCGCAAGTAAAACGTCGCAATGGCGGGTTTTTGAGTGCTCTTGCGCGACGATGGCGCAATTGGCCACGCAAAAAGTACTTAAAGTGGATACTCCCACCCGAAACCATCTCACGTGCCATTGCGAATGCCGGCGCAATCAACTTCCGCCGTGTCTGACAAGTCAACTCCGTATGACATGATGATCGGCAATCAACAATCGTCGACGGGTTTCGCTTGCAAAAAAAAAAAAAAATCTTTATTTTAAAGCCGGTATTCACAAATATATCATTATAAAGATGTCGTGTATTTACAGGTGTCTTACACAAACCAAGGGTATTACCTCAGCCGGCACTGATGATTGCCACCATCCACCATTCACTCCCGTAAAGGGGCTTTACGAGGACTGCATCGCCCGCGGGCGCCGCGAGGCCGGATAGGTCAGATCTGCTTACCTACTATCTGACGGCGTGGCCCGCCGGCAACCCACCGAATGCCTATCGCGCAATCCAATAGCCGCCGTTACCGTACATTTGATCACGCAGCCCGCCGCCTTCTGTGCGGACGCCGACCCAGTGCATGGGGATCTTGTCCACCTTTTGCTGCAGCTTGCCACGTGCGTCGACGTACTTGTCTGTCAGCGACCGGCCGCTGCGTGCTGCCTCGATGGCAGTGACGGCGGTTTCGGCGCTCCACGTCGGGCGGCTCAAGCTGCAGATGATGCGGGCCACATCGTGGTGGTAAGCATCGCCGACAATAATGGCCGTCACAGGAGGCCGCACAAAGCCCATGAGGACGACCTTGACGCGTGTGTTGATGAGGGATGTGCCTCTGTCGAGGCCGCGCAAGAGGTGAACGGCGACGTCGTTGCGCTGGATCGTCGACACCGTTGCCGCCTTGGCTGGCGCGAGAGATGGCGCGATCAAAATCATGGCCTCGCTCCAGACGACCGCCTCGGGCTCCTTTCCTGTCTTGCTGGATGCGCTCTTGTCCTTTCCGGGAACGACCGAGACCCAGCCAAAGTACATGCCCTTGAAGCGCGAGCGCACGTCTTCCGGTACGTCGCCGGAATGGAGGTTGGCCGTCGGCAGCGTTCCATCCTGAGCCACGGCACTATTGCCCGTTCCGGCCACGACGCGGCTCTGGAACTGCACGGGAAACGGTGCCTCGGGACCGCTGTCGGCACCGATGGGATCAGGCGGCACTTCGTCCTCTTCGCCCTCTTCATCGCCGGCCACGACCCCTCGTGAGCCGCTGCCCTCCTTCTCGTCGTAGTCGTGCTCGTGCGGCCTGTAGGCAGCTTCGCGCGATGCATCGTACTGCTCGCCGGCCGCATCGACGCGGTCGGCCAGCGAGTTGTCGTAGGCCGTCTGGGCAGCCATCGTCGTGATGGCACCCGGCTGGAAGCGGGCGACCGTGTCCTGCACGGTCGTGACAATGGGCTCAGCCACCGTCGTCACGTACGAGTTGCCCACCATGGACGCCACCATGACGCCGGCCTCCAGCGGCAGCGTGGACAGGCTCGCACCGCGCAGGATGCTCGAGTCGCTCGACGTGCTGGCCACGCGGAAGACGGGGCTGCCGCACAGCACCTTGCGCTTGGTGCCGCTGGCTTCATCGCCGCCCGTGCAGACGACCAGCCGATAGTAGCCGTCCTCGCACGATGCCGGGATGCGAACCACCAGCGTCTGCCGCACGCGCCGGTTGGCCAGCGCCTTGTCGGCGCCCCGTCCCGAGCCCTTTTTCAGAATCTTGGCAATGTCTCGCTGGTACCCGCGCTCATCGGCCTCGGGCAGCTCGGCCGCACTGGCCTGCCGCACGGGCGTCACATCGATCCAGCTGCCGTGCGCACCAACGAGCGACTTGAGCTTGAGTCCCGTGTCGCCCGAGTATCCGCGCTGCTGCATCCAGACGCTGCGGTCGGCCGGGATTGGATGGTCGGGCGTCGAGAAGAGCGTGACCACCACATTTGTAGTCGGGCCGCGATACATGACGATGCCGGCCGAGTGGCGCAGCACCGTGTAGTGCTTGGTCGACTCAAACGGCTTCTGCAGCAGTCCGCCGGCGAAATAGCGCGTCTCGTCAAAGGCCGTCTTCCAGATGCCCTTTTCCTTCTTCTCCCCCTCGCTGCCGTTGGTGGCCGTAGATGCCGTCGTGACCGTGGTGGCGGCCGTGGCTGTCGATGCCGTGGACATGGTCGACCTCGTGCTGGCCATGCTCAGGCCCGTAGTTGTCTGTCGGGGCCGAGCCGGCAGCTGGGGCGCAGGTGCTTCCACATGGCTGTTCACTGTGGGCGGGCGTCGAGGAAGAGGGGGTGCTGATGATGGGCCGGGAGCGGCAGCCGTAAATTCGCGTGGTGTTTTCTCGTGGATACTGAGTCCGCTCATCTGACGTTCAAAGGCTACTTGCTGGGACTGTTGAGGCCGCTGTGGCTGAGGCGGAGGGTACGGCTGCTGTGGGTGCTGCGAGTTCTGCGGATGCTGCGGATACTGCGGATGCTGCTGGTATGGTGGTAGCTCATCGCCCGGAGTGGCCGGCAGCGGCTTGCGCTGCACGGGCTTTCGCGCAATGCGTTGTTGCTCCATGCTGTGACGTTGGAGCTATGTTGAGCCGCTCAGAGTAAACAAGATGAAGCTGCTCTCAGTCGCGTGTCGTGTTTGAGTGCGCCGCCCCGTGGATCGCAATCTTAAAACTTGTCTTCATGCCGGGCGGGGATCGACAAGGATGAACAAAATAAAGCGGGCGGATATACAGACACGGACTTTAGCAATACGCGATTGCGCGATACCTCCTCGTCTCTGCATGCCCGGATGCAACCATGATGATGACGTCGGCGGCCTCGGGATGCGGAAGAGTCACGTGTATGGTCACGGAGTAATTCCGAGCACCTACACCGTACCCCGAACAACCCCAACCCGCAACTGTTTTATTTGCTTTTTTCTACTTGGCATTTGCCCTTCACCCCACGTTTACTTTGTCGACCCCGAGAAGTTGCAACATGGGATTTCCACGTACGGGGCTCTGTTCGGTAACCGATATACCTGCCTGTTAAGGTAGGTGTATATCATCGCTCTTACCAGAGATAGGCCTTTGGAATTTTCTATCTACAATTATAATGACTTTAAAAGATACTTGATGTTTTGAATTTTTTTTTTTTCAAAAAAAAGAAAAAAAATCATGGCAACGGAAATTTAAAGCATCTCGAGTACTTAGTTAAAATCAGACCTCTCTCGTCATCTACCTACTTGTTCAATATCTACCTATTGTTAAGGCAGGTATTTTCCGTTGCCTGCCCATGTTTACACAGCCTGGAATTCTAGTATAAGCACTTACAGATGTTCATATCATCCTCGAACGATATTTTGAGCGATCTGTTTTATTCAATAAACTTTTGATGGCATCCACGAAGGTGCATTTACGAACAGAATTGTGACCTTGTTTTTCAAACATATTCGCAATATGTCTACCACCCCTTGGGCACGGGAACATGTGCTTCATTATGTTCATACTTTTACAAAAAGTGCAATATGTTCCCCCCTCAACAACTCATTGTGATATGTTCATCGACGTGTATAAATGAATGCTTCGCGTTCGCATTTTATTCCGATTCGTTTTTTCCCTCATCATCATCAGAACAAACAATCACTTTTTACAGAAAACTTACAGCAACAAACCACACATCACACATCACACATCACTCACTCACCACCCACAATGGGCTACCTGTTCGCCTCGAGCTCCGCGAGCCACGAGTACCCCGAGACGTAGTACACAACCCTCACCGGTTGCGACGGTAGCGAATCTCCCAAGATCGAGGGCCGCTACTTTATCAGCCGCAGCCCTGCCTCCGCTCCCAACGGCCGCGTTCCCGAGGACTACTACCAAGTCAGCATCCTGACCATCAAGATGGAGCGCCTCGACCACGTCAAGGTGACTGCGACGCTCATTGATCCTGAGACGGAGGCCGTTATTGGCAGCGCTGAGGACGGCGTGATGAAAAACGTCAACGGTAAGCTCCGCCAGGTCAGCCACGTCGCTGACGGCGGCCGTGTCTTTCATGTGGACTTTGACAAACTGACCATCCACAAGACGGGCACCTGGCGCGTCCGCTTCGAAGTCCACTTTGAGCGACGATTCTCCTGATGTCCCTGCCCACTACCACTATGCGGGTTACTTTGTCACTCCCGACATTGAGATTGTCTAGATTGTAGATCCTGCCTCGTAAGCGTCAGCATCGGGATTAGCCGATGTAAGACGTTACATCTAGGCGAAAACGAGCTGCATAAAATCGGGCATGTAACGAGTAGGTAGCCCCGGTTAAGAACCCTGGCGAGTGAGCATTGCTGAGATGTGTGTAAAAACTCTAAAAAAAAGTAAAAATAAAATCAATCATCAAAAGAAAAAAAAAATAATGCATTCATTCCGTTTGTGATGAAACTATAATGTATGGCCACATCAGCCTGAGTATCATGTATCATTTTATAGATCTTCCATTCTTTTTTCTTTTTGGCCGTATTTTGAACATAGCCCTTGCACACCCCATTGTCCTTGTGTCTCGTGCTCTCTCAATGTTCATACCCCCCTCGCTTAGCGACCCATCCAGCCACCATCAACAGTCAGGACCTCGCCGTTGACATAGGCGCTGGCCTCGGTGGCCAGGTAAATGACAGAGCCCTTGAAGTCGTCGGGCAGACCCCAGCGACCAGCGGGGATACGCGCCAGAATGCTGGCAGCGCGGTCCTTGTCCTCGATCAGGGCCGTGTTCATCTCAGTGGCAATGTAGCCCGGAGCAATGGCATTGACATTGACGCCCTTGCTGGACCACTCGTTGCTGAGAGCCTTGGTCAGCTGGGCGACACCGCCCTTGCTGGCTGCGTAGGCCGGCACGGTGAAGCCGCCCTGGAAGGTGAGCAGGCTGGCCAGGTTGATGATGGCGCCGCGGCGGTTGGACTTGGCCGGGTTGTACGGCGGCTGCTCCAGCATGTGGCGGCCGACCTCGCGGCACAGCGTAAAGACCGAGTGCAGGTTGACCTGGATGACGGCATGCCACTCGTCGTCGGGGAACTCGTGTGCTGGGTGGCGGCGCTGGATGCCGGCGCTGTTGACGAGAACGTCGATGCGGTGGCCGTCAGCGAGGACGGCCGGCACGAGCTTGGCCACGGACTCGGGCGAGGCCATGTCGACATCGTACAGGCTGCATTTGCGGCCCAGCGCTTCAATGTGCTTCTTGGTGTCGTTGTCGCCGGTGCCCGTGCCGGGGCGAACGGCCAGCAGAATATCGGCACCCGCTTCCGCGAGAGCGACGGCCATGGCCTGGCCAATACCCCGGCTTCCGCCAGTGATCAGGGCGGTCTTGCCCTTGAGCGAGAAAAGATCCATTGTGTGGGCGTGGGGTATGTTGGGGGGGACAATGATCAAAATAGTGCTGATGTTGATGCAGGTAAATTGGGGCGCCTACAAAAATATCAGAGTGCGATGTAGAGTTTGCAGTGAAAGTGAGGAGAGGAATAACAATGGAAGGATCGAGAAATCGAGAAATCAAGAAATCGAGAAATATGGGCTTCGTTTCTTCGGAAAGCGCACAGAGTCGCACCTTCCTCGACACGCCAGTCGGTCCTTCCCGTTCTGTCGGGTTATTTGAATTTACTCCGTTCCCACCCTGCCGTATCGGCATTCATACTCCGTAGGTGCAGTGCTACTGGGAGAGGGAGAGAGCTCGTGGGACCTCTCGTGCTCCGTACTCGTAGTGCTTTCCTGGCCGAAAGAGGCCAAAATTAGCGGCTCGAATAAGGTACAACATGTGTGTACAACGTGCTGTACTGCTGTATTCCCCCCCCGCGGACGATCCGCGGGGTCGCTGAAACATTCCACCGTCATGCCCAAAACAGCAAACGTGGTGGCGAACTACGGGGCGGGCTACGGCGGACTATGAGCTCTCCCCTTCACTAGCAAACGTCACTGTCGCTTCTCATTCGCGGCCTTTTATTATGCCTTTTTTAGGCCATTTTGACCTATTCCGCCGAGATCTCCGCAAAACGGCCCCTCTTATTGCTGAAGCCCAACAAGACACAATGCGATGTAAGCCGGGGGAAGTGGTGGTTTTTTTGCTTTGCTTTTCTTTTGATTCTTTCGAGATTTCGATCACTTGAACATTGTCATGTCTTGATATCGACTCGTTTGCTTTTTTCCCATCATGTCGTCAACATCAACATCCACGATTCAAGCCTCTGTGCTGCACGCTGCCAAGGATCTGCGGTTGGTGAGTCTTTTGGTTTCCGTTTTTACTCGTATGCGTCGCACTACTTTCGATATCTCTAACCCGGTTTTTTTGCTTCTATAGGAATCCCGCACCCTTGAGCCCCCTGGCCCCGGCGAAGTGCAGGTCGCTGTCCGCGCGACAGGCCTCTGTGGTTCCGACCTGCATTACTACGGCCACTTCCGCAATGGCGATATTCTGGTTCGCGAGCCGCTTTCTCTCGGCCACGAGTCCTCGGGCGAGGTTGTGGCGGTAGGCCCCGACGTCGACGCATCGCAGCTGGCTGTTGGCGACCGCGTGGCTCTCGAGGTCGGCCAGCCCTGTGGCCACTGCGACCGCTGCAACGAGGGCCGGTACAACATCTGCCCCGATCTGCGCTTCCGCAGCTCGGCCAAGTCGTTCCCCCACGCGCAAGGAACACTGCAGGACCGCATCAACCAGCCGGGGGCATGGTGCCACAAGCTGCCCGACTCGCTGCCCACCGGCCTGTCGGCGCTGCTCGAGCCGCTCGGCGTCGCTATCCAGGCTACGCGGAGAGCGTATGGCAGAGTGGGCGAGCCCGGCACGTCGCTGCCCAAGAACGTGCTCGTTTTCGGTGCTGGCGCGGTCGGCCTGCTGGTGGCTGGTCTCTGCAAGGTGCACGGCGTGCCCAATGTCGTCGTGGCCGATGTCGATGCGCGGCGCGTGCAGTTTGCCGTCGACAACCGCTTTGCCGACCGGGCCTATACCGTCCCCATCAACGGCCCGCGGCCGTCGACCACGGAGGAGGCCCTGGCGGCCGCGCAGGAGACGGCCAAGGCCATTGCTGCGCTGCCAATGGGCGACGACCAGACAAAGACGGTCGGCGCCGTCGACGTGGTCTTTGAGTGCACGGGCGTGCCGTCGTGCGTGCAGGCGGGCATCTACGCGACGCGTCCTGGCGGCAAGGTGATGCTCATCGGCATGGGCACGCCGATCCAGACGCTGCCCCTGTCGGCGGCGGCGCTGCGCGAGGTCGACCTGTGCGGCGTGTTCCGCTACGCCAACACATATGGCGAGGGCATCCGCATCCTGACCGAGGTGCAGACGGCCGAGAAGAGAGATACGAGCCCTGCGTTTGACAAGCTCATCACGCACGAGTATCACGGACTCGCCGAAGTTAATGCAGCCTTTGCCATGGCGAGCCGCAAAGAGGATGATAACGGCAAGATGGTGATTAAGGTTCTGGTGACCAACTAGAAAAAAACAACGGAAAAATAACAATAAGAAACGGGTCAATGTACTCGTAAGCACAGAATTAGACAAGTAGGAATAAGAAAGATGAAAAAAGTGGCATTGGGGCCCATGCAGAGAGTGAGATCAACGCGCAGTCGCTGGCGGAGCTTTTTTTGGGGCGGGGAGTCACTGTAAGTGGGGTACATAAAACTACATTAAATCTGGCACTGACAGTCGAGTAAAGAAGGATCTCTATGTACTTTTATTGTCTCACCGGGTACCTCACTCAGCCACACCTTCAGTCTTGGCAACGACCTTTGAACGGCCTCTAGTGCCGCTTGTCATAAGTTGTTTGCGTGAAACATCTTTGCGCGTTGCTTTTTTATTGGGGCAATGCAGCCTAACATGGCGTAGGTGTCCTGGAGGCTGTGTTGTAAAAGCCGTTTAAAGTATGCCTGGCCCGTGCTTAAAAGCTTGGCTGCCTCATAGCTTTGGACATAAAACATTGCGCATTTCCCATGCCATTGAAAGTGCAGAAAAGCAGACAGATCGGTCTTTGCCTCTAATTCTCCGGTCGCACTCGAGCAAACCAAATACTACTCTACTACGTCATCGACACAGAATACACAACACAACACACACTTCACAATGGCACACCTTGCTCCCCTCCCCCAGTCGGCTGGCATCTTCCAGCACTACATTGCCCGCCAGCCCGAGACGCTCGTTCTCAAGGAAAAAGTGCTGTCGCTCACGGGCGACAGCTTTGACATTTCGCTGGCGAGCGGCCAGCCGCTGTTCCGCGTCAAGGGCAAGCTCATGTCGCTCGGCGGACGCAAGTCCGTCTACGACATGCAGGGCAACCATCTCTTTGACGTCCACAAGGAGCTGCTGCACCTCATCCACACCACCTTTGCCCTCGAGTACCCCAATGGCCAAAAGTTCTTTGAGATGAAGAACAAGTTCCAGCGTAAGTCGGCGGCGTCAAAAAAAGTATGCTTGCCTAGTTTTGGACCATGGCTAACCTTTCCCTCTCCCACCCCCCCAAGTCCTCGGATCCAAAGCTGTCGCATCCTTCCAGTCCAGCTCGGGCCACCAGGTCAACCTCACGATGAAGGGCAACTGGATCGACAAGAACGCCGAGATTGTCGACGAGAACACGGGTGCCGTTGTTGCCAGCATTAGCCGCAAGCTGCTCAGCGCCCGCCAGCTCTTCTTCGGCCAGGACTCGTACTCGGTCACCGTTGCGCCGGGCATGGACATGGCCATTATTGCAGCCATGTGCATGTGCTTCGATGAGCGCAACAATGACGAGAACCGCGGCGATTGAGCTGTCCAGTGAACACGGGATTTTGAGAACATTAAAAAAAAACCAAGGCGTTCTATTTGTGTATGATAGCGTATATGAAAATTGCTCCGTTTCTCTTTATGTCTCTTTCATTTGTATTGTTGTTCGTCCACGTCTTGCTTATTTGCCGCGGAACTTCTTGCTCGCTTCGACAAAGGACATGCCCTCTTTGAGAGCCGCGGCCAGCGCCGTGTCGGCGGCCACGGCCTTCTTCATCAGCGGGATCGTCTGCTCGGCCAGCGCCTTGGGCAGGCACACAACGCCGTTGAGGTCGCCGATAATGTAGTCGCCCGGGTGGATCGTCACGTCCTGGTTCTCGGTGCCCTCAAAGTGCACGGGAACGTCAACACCGACCACCTTGACCACCTCCTGCGGCGCCGAGGTGCTGGCATCGCGCGCAAACACGGCATAGCCCAGGTCGCGGTGCTCCTGCAGGTCACGCAGACGGCCGTCAATCACAGTGCCCACGGCGCCGCGGTACTGCGCGCGTGTTGCCATCAGACCGCCAAAGACGGCGTTCGGTGTGCGAGGGCTCGAAAGGAAGATGACGCTTCCCGAGGGAATATTGTCGATCTGACGGTCAGCGGGAGGATAAGCTAACATTATACTTCATCTTCAAATATCCAGACATACGTAGTGAGTCGGCAGCTTCTCGGCGGGGTCGCTGTTCAGCACGTACTTGACCGTGTGTGCCGGTCCGACAATCTTGGTCTCGCCCGACTGGCGCTCCGGCGAAAACAGCGTGATGCCCGCAAGGAAGCCGCCATTGGGCACCTTGAGCTTGAGCAGCGCATCGGCCACGTCGCAAGCTCCAAACTCCTTGAGCGCCTCGACAATCGGGTCCGTATCCATTGTGCCGAAAAAGTATCGGAAAGACGAAGAGGTTGACGGGATGGTGGTTGATGAGGCGGTTAAAGTCGGAATGTGTTGAATCCGTCGAGATGTGGTCACGTGAGATGATATAGGTCGACAGAGCGAGCGAAACATGGGGAAGGAGCAGAAAAACGAGAAGCAAGATTTGGATTCTCGAAAAAGACAAGGAATGACGCACTCTTATGAGACAACAACCCGGATCGATATGCCACTCCAACGGCAGAGCTCGGCCCGCCAAGCCCGGCCAAGAACTTAAAAAGACCTATTCCTCGACGGCGTCCTACAGGCCGCGCACAGACGCCAGGGCGAGAAGCCGGTCGAGTGAAGAATAATCACGTGCTACTTTTGCACAGCATAAATATAAAAGAAGATGAAGCTCCCATGAACGCAATGTGAAAGCACGACATTTATGCAAGCAGTTGCTGCCAGTCAACTCTTCCACAATGGAGACGTCGGCGATGTCGACAGCAGAGCGGAAGGATGGTTCCCATCGTGCTCGCAAACCACCCCGCAGCACCAATATCTCACAGCACTGGCCGGCTAACAGCTTCCTAGGCACAGCGCTACAGCGGCAGCTTAACAGCGCCGTGGACCCCGCATATAGGCTGTATCCTTCCGCCACGCGGGGCATGCCCCGGAGTCGCATGTGTTCGGATAGAAACTGTCCGCACGCACTCTCTTGATATTTTTGCAGATTTGGATAAGAGAGGCCTGCCTCATAGATAACATTTTTCAAACAAAACAGCAGAGACTACATCGAAATGCAGAGATCAAGGGGGTGTTAAGTTGCTGCTGCTCTCGGAGAGCATTCCGCTGAAGCTTTTTTTTTGTTGCCAGTGGAGAAATAGTGACTTTTAGTGACTTACCCCAACTCTTTTCTAGCGACCCCACGCGCCAAGGCCGAAGGCGCGAAGGCTGTCGAGAACGAATCTGGGAACAACCATGCATGAGCATATACATAAGCCTTAGAGAATACGAAACAAAAAACTGCAAACTGAACGGCCAAAATGAACAGATTTGCACTCATTCACCAAACACTACTAATCTGTACTCATGCTTAAATAATTGCACCATACATCAAATACTAAACATACATACTAAACATGCGATCAGCACCTCCACAAGGTAAAGCACATCTCGGTGAAATAAACGCGCAAAACCTTTTTTTCTCGTGCTTTTTTTATGCCGAGGGCCGACCTCCGTATTTTTAGCTGTTTTCCAATGGGTACCTGCTCGTACAATACGGGGGAGTCATAGCACGCATGGACCACACCGAGCAAAGTGTGGATCCCCGTCATCCACACGTCTGGGGCAGGAACCCCACACTTTCGCACTGCCGTGCAAGTAAACGAGACAGGAAAAAAAAATAGTAGAGATGAAAGCGGCAAGACGGACGTAAGAGGCCAAAGAGACTCACGTGGAGACTGACGCCATTCGCTCCTTCCCCCGGGTATCCTACAGGTACAGGTACAGGTACAGGTACAGGTACATGACCACATACATTTTACCCCATGGCCGGGACTTTATTTCCTCCTCGATGGAAGGTGTGCTTTGGCCATTGATGTGAACCAGGCAAGGTGTCAAAATTTCTTGAGAAACAAACACGCAGACCATATTGCGAAACGAGGCCGGATAGCTCCATCGTGACGACATCGATCATACAGCACGGCGTACGACACACGTGCTGCTGAGATATACTCTGTCAACATCTGCGATCATCGACACCCTCTGAGCGAACGCCAAGCAACCACAAAAAGTATTCAGACGAAAACAACCCCTCAAAAGTCAAACAGAACAGACCACCGCCATGGTTGGCCGCAGAGTCAGCGCCGTGACTTCATCGCCGTCGCGGGGCGGCGACAAGGCTTCGGCGGCAGGCTCGGCATCGTCTACTGGTGGAATCACTGTCAGACCGGGCGACCGCACCAGCACATCGCGCACACACCGCGGCCTCACATGCGCAAACTGCCGCGCGAGAAAGACTCGATGCGACGGCAGCCAACCAACATGCAAGACGTGCGAGGTCTACCGCGACACCTGTCGCTACGAGAAGCCACCGCCCATGTCGCAGATCGTCGCCATGGCCCGCCGACTCCAGGATGCCGAGCAGACCGTGGCCGCTCTGCGGAAAGAATTAGAGGAGCGTGACGCTCGGGACCGCGTGGCTGCTGAGCGGCCGTCTGCCATGGCCGTGGACACGGAAGTCTCGACGGCAGGAGTACAGACTGCTGCATCAGTGCCGGCGACAGGGGCATCAGCAGCACCTACAGCAGCAGCACCACCAACAGCACCGGCTTTGGTCAAGAGGGAAAAGTCGCCCATCGTACCCATCGACGGCCAGCTCAATGCACCAAAAGGAAGCGCTGGTCGCAAACCGCAAGACTTGCTGTATGACCTGAGTGTCGACAGCAGCGGAAAGGTATGCCACTGTCATCCATTCTGATCTATTTTCATTTGTTCCACTGTTTGATTGCTTCAAGTGCCTTCTAACAAAGCCAGCTCTACTACGTTGGGCCGACCTCGGCCGTCCACCAGCCCCCAACCATCGAGGCTCACACTTCCCCCATCCAGACATATGACGACGACGAGGATGAGGACGGCGATGAGACGGCAGGTGAAGACAGCAGCGAACCTGGCAAGAAGGCTGGCCCTTCAGCCAATCCAGACGTCACATCTCGCCAAAACAACAATGCCGCATCCGCATCTGCATCCGCCAGCAAACCCCTTGCGGGGGCATCGCCGGCTTCGACAGCAACATCTCCATCCATCACCCGCGCTACTGTGCGCTCCATGCTCACCTCCAATGCCGTCGAGTCTCGCGCCTGGGAAGACTTTGCCCTTGGCACGGGATCCGTACAAACGGACATCCCGCGTGCCACTATCGCCAAATTACTGCAGATGCATTGGGTATGGATTGCGCCCATGTTCATGTGGGTGTACCGCCCGGCCTTTATGCGAGACATGGCTCGCGGTGAGGGCAAGTACTACTCGCCCCTGCTGCTCGTCGTCTTGTGCGGCCACGCAGCGCGGTTCCACGAAGGAGCTTCCATTTCACCAGCATCGGCGTTGGTCTCGGCATCGGCCGTCACATCGGCTGCTTCATTATCATCGGCCTCTCCAGGAGAATCACCGGGAGGAAATGCTGCTGTCAGCACACCAGGAGCAATAGGCGGCGGCGAATCCATGATTGGCGATACACTCATCGCTCGTGCCCGGCTCATGCTCGGCGCCGAAATTCACAAGCCCAGCTCCATTCCTACCGTGCAAGCTCTGCTGCAGCTGAGTGCCCGCGATCTCGCCTACGGTCAAATATCACAGGCATGGCTCTACAGCGGCATGGCCTTCCGCATGGCCAGTGACCTGGGACTGCAACACAGCACAAGCCGCCATCTGTTGAGTCTCGGAAACCTCAACGCCGAAGATCTCGAAGTTCGCCGCCGCGTCTTTTGGTGCTGCTACTTTTGGGACAAGTATGTATATGTCACAAAGTACAGGCATATTTGTTCAAATATCATGTCCACTAACATTTCCAGGGTTATGAGTCTGTATCTCGGACGGATGCCAACATTTGTCGATCTTCCATTTGACTCGTCACCAGAACTGCGTATGTTTTTTTTATTGTCACCCTTCCTCTTCCTTCACATAGCTAACAAAGCAGTTGACGATCTGGCCGAGAATGAACTGTGGACTCCGCTATATGGTTCGTCTCAGGCTCAGAACCTCAGCCGCGTCTCTCCCGGTGCTTATCCACCGATGAAATCACACGCCATCTCCTGCTTCGCCAACTCGTGCCGTCTCGCCGTCATCATCTGCGACATTATCCTCGAGCTCTACTCGCGCAAACGGCGAAATGCAAACAGCCGACAGGACCGCAACGGCCGGCGTGCTCAGGGATCCATATCTCCCGACAACTCCCTAGTCCAGGGCATCCGTGCTCGTCTCGACGAGTGGCGCGCTGCCACGCCGTCGCATCTTCTCTGCGACCCCAACAACTTGCCGGCCGTCTGTTGTCCTCCGCACATTCTCACACAGAACCTCTTGTACTACACCACCATCATCCTCCTCCACCGCCCATTTTACTCCTCGCCCGTCCACCATGCCGAGTGTCGCCAAGCTGCCGACAACCTCGAGCGTCTCTTGCTACTTCTCGAAGGCACATTCGGATTCAACCGTATCACGTACCTGATGGCATACTGTGTCTACACGGGCGCCTCCGTTCTTGTCCAGGACGTCAAGCTCGGCGATGCTGCTGCGGCCGTCAAGATCCAGACATTCCTGCGCGCTCTGCGCACTAGTGTCGGCTCGTCTCCCCTTGTCCAGCGCAGTCTTGACATAATCACTGCCAGCCTGCCGCCAGAGACGGTAGCCGTGCCACCCAGTACATCAGCGGCTATGCCGACGACAGTCCCTACCGGTGCTGCTGCTTCAGTGCCTGTCGTTGTCATTGACACACCAGCGCCACAGCAGCATGCGGCTCCTCAGACGGCATCCGCTCCAGCCGACCCCATGGTCGACGGCGATGCGCACTCGACTATGCCCGGCGGCGTGCACAGTGCCCAGCAGCAGCAGGAGCAGCAGCAGCAGCAACAATCCTCGCAGCCACTTCCCACCGAAATGACAGATGGCATACAGAACGAATCACTGCTGATGCGCAGCTATCTTCCGGCCTTCCCATACTACCATACTCAGCTCGACTTTTTCGATGCCGGCGGAGCCACCCAGCCTATGGGAGGTGGCCATATGGGAGGAGGCATGCCTGCTGGCCATGGAGCGGCCGCACCGGGGGGACAGGCTGCTATGCCCGGCGCTATGGGAGGAGTTGCGCCTGGCGGTCACTCATCGCAATCTCACGCGGGAGCGGGAGTGCCGCAGCCTCCTGGAGGGAACGGTCCGGGCACTGCATTCCCCAATATGCCGCCTGAAGCATACGATCTATCGTCCATGGATATTGATGCCTTTTCCATTCTCGACTGCTTCCCAGAGAACCACATGGACACTACGGCTTCAGCTGGATGGTATATGCCACATTGACGGCCTTTTCACTCCCCCATCGTTGGTGACAAAAACAATCTAGACTCTTCATGATCTTGATGATTCAGAGAAGAACTATCTCATATAAGAAGGAAAAAAATCTTATTCCATGTAATATAGTACACCTATCAATAAAAGTACAGGGAATCATATGCAGCTTCCCTCGCCAAAAATAAACACCTCTTAAACCATATAATCCCTTAAAAGATGAAAATGTATCAAAGTGTCAGAGACATCAGAAATGGACGCTGTTAGAGGGAGAGAAAAAAAAAGGCTATTCGTCGCCCTCGCTGCCGCTTGCTGCAGTGGACCGCACAGTCGACCGACGAGGCCTTCCGCTTCGTCGAGCACCTGTTGAGCTGTCCACTTTTGCAGTGGCCTTGGCCGTCGTCTCGGCCGCTTTGGCCTTTGCTGCATGAGCTTTCGCCTCCTTGGTCTCCTTGACCTTGACCGTCTTGTCTCGCGTCGTCTTGGCCTTCTTGGACGCCATCTCGGCCTTTTCGCGCTCTATGGTGTAGCGCGTCTTGCGCCATATGCCTGATCCTCCTCCACTCGACTTGCCGTCCTTGCGCGGCGACCGGTCATCCGTCGCATCCTCCTCACCCCATGTCACCTTCTTGCCGCCTTTCAGTTTGGACTCTTCCGTCGCCGGCAGGAACCGGTGCACAAGACGGTGGTCCAGGATCCGCTCTTCCTTATCCCACGAACCTTCCGGCTCCGTCTTGGGCCACATGAACCCGTACAGCTTCGAGTGCCGCTCGCACCGCGGACAGCACACGCGCGTACAGTACGCATCCCGCTGCACAAACGCTTTCGAACAGACCGTGCACACAACCCACGCCGTCTCTGGTTCCGACAGCAGCAGTGGCGTCATCGTGTAGTCGCCCGGTACGCGCTGTCTTGTCGGCGCGTCGGTCTCGCCCCCAACGTCATCCTCCTCATCACCTCCATCATCCTCTTCCTCTCCTTCAGCTTCTCCATCCTTGGTGTCGGGTATGTCTTTGAGACTGTCTTGCAGCGGGCCTTGTTGAACCGAGACTTCTTCTTGTTCTGATTTTGCGACAATCTCTTGTGCGACAGCGTCTTCTGTCTTGTCGTTGTCTGCTGTCGATTCGGCCTTTTCGTCTCCGCTGCTTTCTGGTGTCGGAATCGCGTCTTGGGGCCCCTGAGCGGGCACCATAGATTCGCCAATCTCTAACTCGCCTGCATCAGACTGTTGCGAGGCTGCTGGCGTGGGCATCTGGTCGTCGTTGTGGTCATGTTCCACAGGGAATTCAACAAATGAAACTATTTCATCTTCTTCCAGCTCTTCCACGGCCACATCAGCGTTCGCCCTTGCCGGCTTAAGGACGGGCGACGAAACAAATGATGGCACAGTGATGGGCTCTTCCGCAACCGTAATCGAATCCTCGGCATGGCTCGCTGGTGTTGGCGCTTCCTCAGCCGGGGTTCCATCCTGGACGCCGTCTTCCACTCTTGGCCGTTTGGATGGGGTCACTGGCGGTGTGGCTAGCAGAGACCCGCGCGCGCGCTTTTGCCCTCGTCGTGGAGTTTCACCTCCAGCTGCTAGTGGCGATATGGGTCGCGCGTCTTCTTTGGTGGGCGTGTTGTTTGTTGTGCGCAAGAGTTTTCGCAGGCCGGATTTCGACACCTTGGGCCGCAGCGTTGGCGTTGTTGAGCGTGTGTCCGAATCCCCGCGGTTGAAGCTGTGGTCGCTTCTTCGCCGCCGCAGAGAATAACCCTGTGTTGGTGTCTGAGCGTCGTCCTCGATACTCAATTTGACGGGCACAGTACCCGCGGCCGGCGCCCAGCCGTTGGCCAGGTTGTTTTCGCAAGTCTTGCACAGACATTCGCAGTTGTCCTCGCCAAAGTAGCTCTCACTGTAGGTAACAGTAATCTCTTCGCCGACGGCGATGGGCTTGGTAGCAATGATTTGAATTCCGGCATGGCTCGTCGTCACCAGGCGAGCGTTGGCGTCGCAGTCGTGGTTGGCAAAGCGCGCAGGGCCCATGAACAGGTTGGCCTCCTTCTTGCGTGAGCTGATCACGATGCTAAAGTCCTTTTTGCGCTCCGAGAGCTCCGCTTCTTCTTCGGGCGTAATGACGACCTGGATGCCGGCCAGGTACTTGATCTGCTCATGGCTCTTGATAAAGCGACGGGCGCAAACGCTGGCTTCTTCTTGAAAGATGGTGTATCGGTTCGTCGCTGCTACTTCAAAGGGGCAGTCCGGCAGATAAATCTGCATATACCGCCGCAGGTGCTTGCGGAAGTCGTCTTTTTCGTTGTCCGTCTTGAGGCCGCGGAAGAAGTTTCCGAGACCCTTGGTAGCCAGCAGTTTCTCTTCGGCAACTTGAAGATCTGGCTGAACAATGAGGTGGTTCTGGATGATCTTGGCAATCTCCTCTTCCTTGACGCCGCGCGAGGGGTGATATGAGGTCCTGTTCTTGGGAATGGTAGTCCAGTAGAAGGCCTTTCGGTGTCAGGGCCAGGGTTCATGAACATCACAGGAATATTTCCAAAAAAAAATAAAATATTAAAAAAAAAAAAAACTTACGTGGTCGATAAGGGCGTCAGTCAAGATATCATCGTAGGATGCGATCTGGGCAAGAGTCAAGACATGTTTCTTTGCTGGCGCATTCTTGGGCCGAGCTGGGGCCATGGCGAGAAGAAAATCCGAGACTGGGAAACCGTCGTGATCTGTTGGTTGTGGCGGGAAGAGGAGTTGAAGAGAAGACGCCGACGAAAAATCGACGAGAAATCAACAAAACCAGCGCAGCGCATGGAAGGGGTGGCTGTATTATTCCAGGCTGGCTGAGAGATGCTGTGACGTAAATCGAGAGAGGGATGTTGTGGTTTTTTCCCGCAAAGTTATAACTCCATATTGTGGTTGTCGAGAGCCAAATCGCAAAAGGAGTGTTGACGACAATTTTCGATGGTGTCAAAAGTCAAGTTCAAGGGACCAACGAACGGTGCGTCGGAGAGACGGGAAGCGGAAAGTGGAAAGCGGGAAACGTGCAGATTGCCGTCGAGAGGAGTCGAGTGCTGCTACTAGGTTGCTAGGGGAAGGAGCGATCGGGGGTTGCGTCGTAGTAGTTAGTGTTCAACCCACGAAAGAATGTGGAGCCGCGAGGCCAATAAGACAAGCCAATCTCTGTCGCAAACTGGCGCTGTTATTGCCAGACGGGGGAAAAAGAGAAGGAACGACCCTGGCAGAAAGAGTTTTAAAGGAAAGTGCAATGGACTACAGCAAAGAATAAGGAAACTACGGTTGAAAACACGAACAAACTTAGCATCAGATACGAATATTTGAAAAGGGCGCAAAAAAAGGGGGCTTTGCGACAAGGAGGGGGGTCGATGAGAGCTGCGACGAGATGACCAGAATAGCAACCGTTGACCAACAAGACCCTAGCTGTGGTTGCTGTGTGGCGCCTGCCAATAGGAAGGGTTGCAGTGGAGCCCATGGCTGCAAAAGAGACCAGTTGACGGCGCACCTTGTGATTGGCTGGAGTGGGTTTAAATGACTAAGCAGTCGACTACCTACGACCACGAGACTCAAAATTTTGGCGATGCAACAGGACGACGACGACGACGATAGCGATCTCGACCGCACGCCACCGCCAAGATGATTCAATTAAAAGTGGGTGACAGAGGACCAAAGGATGCAAGTCTCCTACTGACATTTTACAGACTATGCTCAACTGCATCGACAACTCGGGCGCTGCCCTGGTCGAGTGCGCCATGGTGATTGGACAGAAGCGGCACGCGGCCATTGGCGACCGGATCGTCGTGGTCGTGCAGAAGCAGCGCAATGCCTCGTCTGAGGGCATGGCGGGCATCTCGGCATCGAGCAAGGTCAAGCGCGGTGACATCCGCCAGGCCGTGGTTGTGCGGACAAAGTACCCCGTGCGGCGCAAGGACGGCAGCGTCCTGCGCTTCGAGGACAACGCCTGCGTTCTCATCAACAAGGCTGGCGACCCGATCGGCAGTCGTGTCAACGGCGTCGTCGGCCAAGAACTGCGGCGCAAGAAGTGGAGCAAGATCTTGTCCATGGCGACGATGCACGCATAAACGGCGAGACGGCGAGGCAAAATCATGACGGCAGACGGCAGACGACGAGCCGGACGAGCCAAACGAGCCCCGAAGAATCCGATGACATACCGGCATCAACCAGGAAGCCGGCTATCAGCGGGCATACCATACGAAGTCCATTCGAATATCAACCGGTCTTGGGCAGTCTTTATGCCAGCAACTGGAACACGTCTTCAAGGGGCGGCTGGCGGGAGGATGCCAGCATTGTACATATACCACGATAGAATCAAAAGCAAGAAAGCATGATCTCCCACACGAATTTCTAAAAGACCTACATAAGCATCACAATGGGAACGAGAGATGAAACAAGGCAAAAAAAGTGGTTGTTATGATAAAGTTGTATATGAAGCGCAAAATGCAAATATCCAACGGCATCACAGAACGTGCATGCCGTAACCAAAAACTCCAAACACCGGTTTCGTAAGAAAGCAAGCAAAAGAAAGAAAGCAAACGGAGAAAAGAAAATCATTGGCAGCCGTATCGCTCGTTGTGGTGGTGCCGTGTCGTCATAGTCGTTAAAAAGAGAAACTACTGGAAAATGTGACCGCATTCGCAGCACACATAGAAGAGTTTCTGACGACGGGGGGAAGAAAGGGGCAATGTCAGCCTTGAACGGTGAAAACACAGAAGGTGATCCAATATTTCCGTTCATTCCACCACTCACCATTCCTGTTTCCGCGCTGCGCTGCTGCGACTGGAAGAAAACAGCCTCGTCATGCTTGCACACCGGGCAAACTTTGTTCGACCGAGGAAGCTGTCGCAGGGGGGAAAACAAAGAAAAAGAGTTAGCCAAAAATGTTCAAAAAAACATTTCAAGCGAAAAAAAAAGCAAGAGGCCATATGCTGTGCATGCATGTGCCTCTGCTCATGAGCGGCACTGGCCATCGCTCGTCTGAGCAAAGAGGCTTGTGCTGTTGCCAAGCCAGTCCTGCACAGCCATGTCGCAGACGCCCTCCATATCGTCAAACATGGCGTCTTCATCAAAGGTGAGGTCGTCGAGTATTTCAGGAGACAGGTCGAGATGTGAGATGTCGCGGATGGCGGGCGACATTGTTGTCGGAGTGTTGCTGCTCTTCGGTGTCTCGGTCATTTCCCTCATTTCGGTCTCGGCTGCTTCCGATCCGAATGATCTCTCTGATCCCTCTTGTTCTTCCAATGCCTCTACATTGCCAAACGAAACGCCACATCCACGGCAGGCAATGATAATACCACAGCAAAAGCACAGCACAGGCACGGCCTTGGCCGCCCCAGAACCATGAGAGGAAGAACCCACCGTTGGATCAGAGCCAACATCCTGCGTAACACCGGCCGTCTCGCCGGCGGCGTTGTTCAGGACGTTGCGGAAGACGCAAGTCGATGCGGCCTCCTCAGTGTATTGACACGTGCGGCAGGTGAACTGCAGCTTGTGCGATGCCTCATCCTCCTTGGGGTACAGCATGTTGGAGCACTCGGCGCAGAAACGGAACGTGATCTGCTCGAGGTCCTTCTTCGAGGAGTCCTCGTACGAAGTCGACTGAGGCGACGACATCTTTGCGGATGGTTTGTAGATGTTGAAAAACTGGTCGAGAAAAGTGGTCGCGATACGGGTTGTGATGGATGGCGACGGTGATGGTCGAAGATGTTGTTGTTGTCGATGGCGAAGTGAGAATAAGGCGCAGGAAGCGGTGGGTTTGGATTCAAATGCCGTAAGTAAAAAAGGGAATGGCTGCGCTCGCCGCCTAAACCGATGACTAATACTTCTGAAGGCAGAATTTTGCAGGCAGAAAGCGAAAAGTGGGTCATTCCCTGGTCGAGAACATCGAGCTACTTTGACACGGACATGCGAGTGGCGAATTCGTCGTTTTGGTGTCTAGAAGACAAAAGAATCCTCTATTTTTGGAAAACTTCTTTGATTTATTGGCTGCGTACAGCGAAGAAAGTCAACTGAGAGGTTTGGGCATAAAATCTGAGTATAATGTGAGATCGAGATAGCAATGACGCAAGGACAGTGCAAGATCACAACTAAAGCACTGTACGCACACGTACGGTCACGTGTGTCACATTCATATCCACAATTCCCCGCCCCCACGAAACGGCCTCCGCTGATTGGTCATCGTACCTGGGGCCGTATTAGCGATCGCTGCGGTGTGGAGGCGCGCGCTATGACGGCGGTCTCCCGCGCAACCAAAATAGAGTTGAGCATCCCCGTGTGCCTGCTGGGGTTGACAAATTTGGAGACGAAGGGAAGGTGCCTGCCCCTCGCTCCTGCCCACGACGTAACAAACCATCATTTTCACGTATTCCGACGCCAGTTTTCCCTTTCCTCAATCATCACCAAAAAAAAAGTAAATAAATTCACAGCACTCAAAAAAATGGCCGACAACCGCGAAGAGACAGGCCTGCCGCCTAACTGGGAGGTGCGCCACAGCAACAGCAAGAACCTGCCGTACTATTTCAACTATGTCGACAAGACGTCGCGCTGGGAGCCGCCGGCCGAGACCAACACGGAGAAGCTCAAGATTTACATGGCCAAGTACCACTCGGGCACGGCCGCCGCCCACCAGAGCCAGATGCAGCAGCTCCAGCAGCAGCAGCAGCAGCAGCAAGGAGACAAGATCCGCGCGGCGCACCTGCTGGTGAAGCACCGCGAGAGCCGGCGGCCGGCGAGCTGGCGCGAGGCCAACATTACGCGCACCAAGGAGGAGGCGCGCAGCACGCTGGCCGAGTACGAGAACCGCATCCGCAGCGGCGAGATCTCGCTGGGCCAGCTGGCGCTGAGCGAGTCGGACTGCAGCAGCGCGCGCAAGCACGGCGACCTGGGCTACTTTGGCCGCGGCGACATGCAAAAGGAGTTTGAGGATGCGGCCTTTGCGCTGCAGCCGGGCCAGATGAGCGGCATTGTCGAGACGGCCAGCGGTCTTCACCTGATTGAGCGGTATGTGAAAGTGTAGCAAGGCACTTTGTTGCTGCTGCTATTGTGGTTGGAGTTGTTTGGCATTGTTGTTGTTGTTCTCATACTAAGACAAGCAGGCTAGCATGATTGCGACAGAATCCGGCCGTAGCTGGGAACAACCACCCAGCCAAGGCCGGGCGCTGCCGTTTTGTCATTTGCACGAGAGACATTTCCCCATGGCCAACGCCGACGCCGAGCTGCAGGAGACAGAGCACAGGCGCGCAGGGGCACATGGGCATGAGGAAACTACAGAGGTTGAAAGACTGGCATATTTTTAATTTTGCTCCTTGATTTTGGTAGTTTTCAGGCAGACAAGCATACAAAAAAAGGAACGAGTTTTTGGCTACCACATTCCTCTGGATGATCCTGGTGAATATACTCGGCCGAGCCACGTGGAGGATGCTGCAGCATCTAGGCGTATCAAACTGGGAAATATCCAATAAAAATGTATGGCATCGAAAACCGGCACGTCCATGCATGCCTATTTATTCCCCCCCTCCCATGGAAAATCACTGCCACGACTCGCCCCGATCGCAGGGAGTATATGCATATTCGATGCGAGGTCGATGCGAGGGAAAATGGATGCGGGCTGCCGTCGAACAGCCGTCCAAAACGGGCTTCGAGAAAGCCATGGCAAACAAACAGGTTGGGCCACGTCTTGTCTCACGGCCGAACACCTCTCGCACCCATGTCGAACGTCACTGTGTGCCACCTCTCAACGCTTTTTCTGTCTTTTATGCTGGTGCTGTAGCCTGTCGAATACCCTGCATTTTTAGGGTTTTTTCTGCGTGGCATCCACATGGCCATGTCTTATGTCCGTAAAATGACATGCCCGAACGGCTACGGACGACGTGAACCATGGCAAATGACCGGGCGTTGAGGGGGGCGAAAAAGTGAACGAGCGACTACACCATAGAGACAAAAACAAAATCTACAACGTGCTCAGAGTTACATTGTCTTGTATGATCATCTGCTTATACGCACTTTCTTTGTTTCTCCTGTCCATCTCTTCCCTTATATATATCCCTTCGCCCACATCCATCAGTACCAGCTGCACGATCTTTTTTGGAAAAAATATTCGTATATTTCTTTACTCGTCTATTTTTACACCTATCTAACTTGGCCTCTAAGACCATTGTTCCTGTCTCCCCTTTTGTACACTACAAATCCGCAAAAAAAAAAAAAGAAAAGAAAAAAAAACGCCAGAGTCCAGCCCTGCCAAGCCGCAACCGAAATACAAAGTACAGACAGTTCCTATCCCCAGACGAAATCAAAACGCAACATGAACTGAAGTGAAAAAAAAAAGACATTCCACCGAGACGACACGAGAAAAGAAATCAAAATAGGCGATAAACACAGAGCAACAAAAACAGCAAACAATGCCTCCAGAGACAAACCTCCTCATACAACATCCGGGTCATCTCAAAAGTCGTTGGTCGTCATAGGTGCATGAGCTGAAAAAAAACTCGAAAAAAGCCGGCACGGAGCAAAAAGAAACACAAAGGCAGAAAACGAAAAAGGAAGGAAACGGCGAAAAGGTGTGTGTGTATGTGTGGCGGCTATCTCACGACACGCTTGCGACGACCCAGGCGGCCAGCGGCTGGATCGAAGTGAAGACGACAGTCATGACACCATAGACCGTCATGGATAGCGCCGCATAGGGAGCCGCACAGCTGCTGTCCTCGTACAGATAGGCAGTGCCCATGGCTGCAGCATTGATGCCAATGGTCATGCCCGTGGCGATCGTGCCCGGCGAGTCGTACACACGCTCCTCTTCCTGGGGTGCCGGGAGCGAAGATGCCCGGTGACCACGCCTCCGAAGATTGATCTGGCGCACGCTGTTCCAAAGGTTAAAGCCATCATTGCCACCGCCGCCGCGCAGGTGCACAATACATGAGCTGTGCGATGAAGTGCCTGCATGTGCGTCTTCAGACGAGGAAACTCCGCCAACAGCTAGTGTCTTTTCCGGCCCATCCGAGTCGGACGATGAAGAAGACATGGCGGACGGTGACCGAACACCAAGGGTGTCATTATCTGTGTCAACATCCGAAGACGTCCGGCGGCTGCTAGCTGCGCTGGAGACAATCTCATCGACTTCCATAAACGAGTCATGCCGTGATGCAGGGCGGGGTTCCGAGAGAGGCACCCGTCCCATCTCTGGGTCTGCCTCGAATGAAGGGCCGCTGCGGCTGCTGTGGTCGTGGACTGTCGACATTCTGCTCCCTGCGCGGCTGCTGCTCCAGCGCTTGTTCCAGCGCCGGCGGCAGCGCTCAGCTGACTGGCTTCCTGTGGCCACTTCAATAAGACGAGTGGCCCAGCGAAAGACTCCCAGACCCATAGCCACCTGGAAGACGATGCCGTTGAAGACAACCATGCTGGCATTGAGACCGACGTCGCCACCGAGGTTTTTCATGGCAGGACCTGCGAGGGCAAGTGTGACACTGCGAGCAGCGAAAGTCAGGACCTTGGAGCGGGGGGCGGTGAGACCCATGGCGTAGACAAGAAGCGGTCCACAAGCAATGTTGCCAATGGCAATGATCGAGCAAACGACAATCGTAGTAACACCGGCGCGGCACAAAAGCTGAGCGCGGCACTCAAAGAGCTTGAGGCCCCAACTAACAATGCCGGCGTCGAGAATGGAGGTAGCCAGGTCACCAGCACCAAATCCACCAGTCGTGCTGCCGCTCGTTGACGATGGCGACGGAGCAGGGTGAATGATATCCGCAAGAGTGATGCCACTGCTGAAGCTTTGAAGAGAATCGTCGACACTCACGTGGCGCGCAGCTGCCTTGGCCACCAGGTACGCGATAATACCGAGCGAGCTCCAGAGAACCGCATTGAGACAAGTTGCGACAACATTGCGTGTCCGAGGGTAGGTGTCGTCTGTGTTCTTCTTGCGAAGTACAAAGGGGACGATGCGGTGATTGTGCTTGATTGCAGCCTGAGCAGCGAGCATGGCTGTCCATAGAAAAACAAGAACAAATGTGTCCAGCGCAGTATCGTTGCCAGTCGCAGCCGAGACGGGAATGCCGATGAGTGGGATAGCCAAAACGCAAGTGCAGAGAATGGGATTGGCTGCAAAGAAGCATGCTGCTCGACAGAGACGACTGCGCAGATCTGCTGCTGGCTCTTCTTGGACGGCAAGTCCCTCTTGCGTCCAGCTTTGTGACCGCTGAGGACGAAGTGTCTGGTTGTTCTGGTCGTCAATTTCGCTGTCCTGAACAGTTGTCTTCTCGCCAGTGGACTGGACAACTGGTTGGCCATTGGTAAGGGTGGTAGCCTCCGAAGCATAGCTCTGAACACGGCTGTCCTGGTCTTGGCGGGCAGCCGTAGGGGGTCTTGCCACCTGAGGAGCATTTTCGGCATTGATAAGCTGCGGCAGGTCCGGAGGGGCCAGCACAAGAGGTTCCAGCGGGGGAGCAGAGTGGTCGACAGGCAGACGAGGTGCACTGGTCCGGCGGCCAAAAGTCATTGCATGGTGGACGACAAGCGAAATTCCAAAGACGGCGACCGTGTTGAGGATACCGGTGATGACTGCTGGTCAGATATTTGATTTCAGAATGTAGGGGATGCGGTTTAACATACTGTAGCCAGAAATGATGAGACCAATGACGCGAGACGATGACATTGGGCCTTTGATGATCATAGTAAAAGGCACGGTGAAGCCAATCGACATGTGGCGGTTTAGGAGGTCGGTCTTGGAGAGGTTAGCAATATGTTTTTCCACTGCTGACTGAACGAAATACATACCGGGCTACGAAGGTAGTTGTAGTAAAAGTCATCCATGCCAGCGCAAAAGTTGCTTGCCAGGATCATCGCCGCAGCCACAAGGACCATGGCCAGAATAGAGGCCGGGAAGTCGTCGATGCTGGCGGTCAGCTGCTGAAGGCCGCATATGAGAAATTGCCCCGCGAAGAATATGAGCACGGCCACGAATCCATCGTAATACGTTTTCCGGCGCTGGTGAAGGACCTCTGCAACAGATTGGATGAAGGATGGAGTGGCGGGTATGATGGAGCTGTTGTTGCTTGTGGCTCTCGGAGAGGATTCCATAGTTTCTGGCTTGGAAATCAAAGAAAGGCCGGCCAGCCGGCGAAGTAGCTTGGGATGGTGGTAGAAAGCGTCAAGAAAATCAGAAACGGAAATGGGGTCGCCAATGGTCCTTCAAAAGGCAAAACCGTGCAGAGATGAGAGATGCGGTGAGTCGTGATGAGCCAAGTGAGACAGTATGAATGATGCAGTAGTCGTTGTGCTGAATTGCAAAGAGGCCGTGACGAGACAAGCTGGCAGTCAAATGACAAGATGACAAGATGACAAGATGAACAATCAGATAAAGACAGTGATGACAAACGACGAAACTATAAAGGAATGTAAAAAAGATGCAAGGGCATATAGAGGGGAAAATGACGGTGAAAAACAAACGAGTGAAGTTTTGGTGATGGAGAGGATATGAAGAAAGAAGAGCCGAGAGGGGAGCTCGGCGGGAGAGGGGGGGGTAGCAAGACGGGGCAATAAGAGGAAGGAGCGAATGTACACCGGCAGGGTTCTTGTTGGGTAAAAACCAAGGTATGCCCGATGCGGAAAGGCCCAAGGCTTGACGTGCCAATATGTTGAGGAAGGAAAGAGCGAGGCCGTGTGATCGCCGCAGTCAGATATGAAAGGAGGAAGGAGCGAACGGCGTTCTTTCCTAATGTGGCAGACAGGAGCAGTCACAACAGACGCAGAGACACAGGAGAAAAGAGGCAGACGACAAGCACAAGACAAGAGATAAACCGAAAGACACAATGGGAGGACAGGTCGGCGAGGAGGTTGACGGGATGGCGTAGGTGTGTGCAACGGAGGGAGTCTCCGGCTCGGGGCTTGCGCGAGATGGTTTTCTTGTGATAGGTAGCCGAGAGCGTTTCTTGAACAAGAAGAACAAAAAAAGATAAATAAAATAAATAGAAGAAAAGGAAGAAACCTAGAAACGAGGGGCAGGGAGAGTGAGGATGTTCCTGACGGGGATGTGGCTTGGAGAGGCGAGAGTAAGTGGCAGAGGCAGAGTCAGATGGACAGCTTTGAGAGAGAGGGCGGAAAGGGCAGGCACGTCGAGTGAGACTTGCGTCCTGTTGCAAAACCCTGGAAAGAGGGGGCGTTGACAAAGGGGATAAGAGAGCAAGAGGAGGGATCCGTGGTCCTTTGAGGGAGCAGTTTACGGGGAACAATGGATGGAGGAATAAAAATAGAAGAGACAAGACTGAGAGGCAATTGCAGCAAGAGAAGGATGGGAAAAACGAGATATATGAACAGTGTAAAGGGCCAAAGAGAGGAAAAATAAAGTGGTGATGTGCCAAGACAGGCCTCTCTACCAAGAATATTATTGTCTGTCTTTTGCTTCCATCTGCCGCCTCTGTTCCCTCGTCTCTCATATTTTGTCTGCTGTTGGCCGAAACATCAAACGCAATAATGAAATATCGAAATATTGACGGAATAGGAAAACCGGGGGAAGAGTTGGCAAAAATAAAAACAAAGACAAAAAAAAAAGGTTAAATTGTATTTTTGTTCTTTACTGTGGATCTGACAGCATGCCTCTACATAATGAGATGTTCTTGTTCGTCCCTACGGGACGGTGCAGACACGACGACCCGGTTGTCGGGGCAGGGGTCTTGTCTCTCAACCAGAGCTTGCCTGGGTTTCTCTCTTAATACACACTGCCTAGAAAAAGATTTTCTGAGTCTGTGCATCAACGGACAGCATGCCTCGAAGACGACCCATTGGTAGTTCGGGCCGTTTGACCAGCCGAGGCATAGCAGCGGATGGGAGTGCTCTCCGATGCCATGCAAACAGGAATGAAGACGAAACATTGCGAAGAGCTGGGATGCAAAACAAAAAAAAGCAAGAGAACTAAATTCAAATTGGATGAAAAAGACCAAGAAATTAAAATATATTAAAATACAGAATTAAGCAAAAGGCGCACACCGCCGGAGCAACTGAGACAGCGGCGGCAGGGGAGTACAAGAGAGGGCGAGGAGAAGCAAGAGGCAAGACGGGAGGGAAAGAGCACGGGGGGGGGAAAAAACAGCATGTGAATGCCAGTGAGGAGCGGTGGCCAGTGGGTTTGTGCTTTGTGCAAAGATATTGTCCTGCTTGCTGTTTGCTGTTGTGCCGTTCGAGATGACGCAATGACCAGGGCCAAGCATGGAGACATCTCGATCAGGCATCAGGCGGCATCCGTCGGCATCCATCGGTCCCAAGGGACAACGAGACACGTCTTGGAAGGGGCAGTCTTGAAGTACGAGTGTTTGTGACCAACGCGAAGGCGAGAAAAATCAAACGACGGCAATGCAGCGGAAGGCGCCGCGAATGTGGCTGTCGGTGATGGGCAGGGCTGCAGTGGCTGTTGTGGGCAGGGGTAGATGAAGGGATGAAAGATTTACCTAACTGAGAATAGGTGGAATAGAATATGATTTTTTTTTCTTTTTTTTTAAAAAAAAAACAAAGATTACCAATTATTAAAATGTTTGCTTTTTTTTTCAAAAGAAAAAAAAAATAGGCGTGGGTATATCCTGGAGGGTGTGCTGTCTTTCTTTGGCTACATGCATGCAAAAGAAAGACAAAAGCGACAGTACAGATTCTGCAGTAGAATGGAGCGTCATGCTTGGTCAGAATGCGAGGTGAGCAATGCATGTTTTACTCTGTGTTCTGGAGAAAATCAACGGGTGTCAAACTTTTGTGCAGAATCAGAGTCAAATAACCCCATTTTTTGGGAACAGAACCAACGAGATTCAAGTGTTGGAGGTGTGTTGAAGAAAAAAGGGACGTGACTTTAGAATGGCGGTACGTGTACCTGATCGACGAACAACCCGCGTGAGAAATAAAGGGGTGGGGTGAAGGCGGGCCATTGAATAAAAGAACAGCACAAAACATTTTTCCCGTTTCGGAAAACGACAGATAAAACCCCATGCTTGCCCAATACCAATGCCGAGCAGAGAAAACAAAATATGATGGGATAGCACACGCAGAACACACGACCGGGGTGTGATGCCTTTCAAACAGCAGATGCATGCACGGACGGCAGTTGTGTATCCAAAAAAAAATTCAAAAAAGAAAAGGAACCAAAAAGAAATGCTGCCAACGCGCCAGTGGGCGTCAAAACACAGCGAAGCTGCATACGTTGCATACATATGCGTAATGAGATACAAATGATTACTAGGATTTCATCCATGTCGCAACTGCCATTTGTATGCCCGCAGCCGGCCTCTTCTTTCCCTTTTCTCTTTAGGACCCACGTCGTCTCGACGTTCACGACAGACGGAATGCAGGTCCACGGGCGACACTGATGCCCTGTTGATTTGGGGCTGTGATGCAATAGTGCAGTGAGCTCTGACGCGTGCCTGTAATTTTTTTGCTTTCTTTTCTTTTTTTTTTGTATATACACCTGGGATGGTACAAAGATGCTGTGTTCATACAGAAGCAGCGCACTGTCCAGTGTTTATTTTGTCAGAAGGATGACAGGCCCTGCTGTGCCGTCTGTTGTTTCCACCTCGAGTTGCTCTCTTAAACTTGTTCGTGACTTTTTTTTTCTGTTTTACGCCGTCTCCTCACTCCGTATGTGTATTTCTCCGCAATTTCCCGTGTTCACTTTTTGTGTTCAAGTTTTTTCAACCACCAAGCTTTGTCCTCCTCGTTATTACGAGTGTGGTCCAGCCCGTCACTATGTCCCTCGTATCCGGTTCGTCACCGAGCACAAGCTTTTATTTTCCATCCTCCCTTCCGCTCGAGTTTGAATAGAAAGACTGCTCTGGACTCTGTGTCTGAGCTTTGAAATACAATAAAAATAAAAATAAAGAGAGATCAATATTCGAGCGCACGGACTGTCACTGAAAGCACTGACCGCAAGTCTTGACACAAAATTTGACACATATTCACACGAGAACATATGCCGTCCGTCGGGACCAGACCAGTGGTTCCTGCGGTTTGTTCGAAAAAAATAATAATAAAATAGAAAAATAGTGCCCTGCGGCTCACCCGCGGCTGATCCACGGCTGACCCGTCCTGCTGGTCTGTCATAATTTGTCTTTTTTTTTCTGCTGTCTCTGGTATCTGCATCTTATTGTATATATCTGATGAGCATCCTTTTGCTTCCGTACTTCCGAACCAGATTATCGTCAAAGAGGAACCGTCGGTTGCCACGTCATGTCCACATCATTGGTCTTGTATTTCTTGTATTTCTTGTATTCCGTTGAGCTCCTCGTTATGTCCTTGCATGTCCCTGCTCGGCATTCGGATTCTCCGCGCCCTCAATAAGTCCTGTTGTCGTTTTACGCACAACTTTTGGATCGTACAGCCCCTTGCAGAGTTGGCCAACCTTGTCAACGGCAAGAACGGACATGGCAACGGGCGCAACGCACAGGGCAGAAGGGGGAGGAGGGAGGGAGGGCACAGACCAGGAGGTAATCAGAGTGCACAGAGTATGCGGATGTTGGTACTGCGCCGCTGTGCGCAAACCCTTGTTGAGAGGAGCGAGGTAGGGGGCCCCAGGGGGCCCGAAAAGGGTGATGGGCGTTTGAAATCAAAGCAATCGGCAAAGCCAATACGGAGTAAGCAGCCGTTTGGGCGGGAGTTTTGCTATGAAAGCCCTGCAAGCACTGCCTGCAAGGAGTCTGTGCAGAAGGAGGGGCTACATGGTAATCCTCTGCAGTCTTTGGCTACGTGCTACATGCTGCATGCTGCAGGCTGCCTTTTTTCTTGTTGTTGTTTGTACTACAGCAAACGGAAAACGAATCATCGACGACAAATGGCCATTTCTATCTTTTCAGCCACCGCCGATGAAACGGGTAAGAGAGCAAATGAAATATGAGAAAATTGAGCAAAAGACACGAGAGGAAAAAAATCTCAAACGAGATCAAACAGGGTGAGAAAGGAAAGCCTCGTCAATGAAACAAAATCAAACGAAATCAGAGCATCCGCCAAAACGCCCACTTTGTTTCGTTGCCAACGACGTGGCGCCACATATCCAGGTAGGTACGTACTGACAAAAAAATGAGGCATAAAGCAGAACTACCTCTTAAAGGTAGCGGGTGACAGCGATCTTCTACCCGCCATAGTAGGTAGCAACGGCACACCGCACATGAATACATAAAATCGCAATAAATGGAATAGAAGGCGAAAAAAAAAGAACAATTACGCCACAGTCCACAACCCCCAAGCCCCAAGTGCCAGGAATCCTTGTGCCGATGCACGTCGCCCTTTTCTTTTGTGCGCCTTTATATATTCCTGTTCAAGTGCCCTCTAGGAGCTGGCCAATCGCAGTGCGTGTCTTGACGAGACAGGCCAAGGGTCTTCCCTGGCATGAAGGATACGAGGTTGCTTTTTTGATTCTCTTGCTTTTGCTACCTACCTATCCCTGGCTGTATTAGCATGCAACTGCAGGAAGCAGACGACAAGCATGCCCTTCTATAATATAAGAAGCTGTAGCTTCCGTGCAACATACCCAGGAACAGTTCGCCTTCTGACACCTTTTGCGACGGCCCCTGGCAGAGAGTGCAGTGCAGGGTGCAAAGATATTCGCAACGCAAATCATCTTTGATGAGCGATGACGAGGCAAGTTATGAAATTCCATCAAACGGCTGGAGAACATGCCGTAGAAGTCAGCAATAGGTAATTTCGATACCCAGTGCATTAATAAAAAAATGAATGGGACAAAAAATCTATATCACTAAATTTTTTTTTAAAAAAAAAATTAACTTCTGACGAGAGGGTAAAAAAAAGGAAGAAAAAGAAAGACACAAAAGAAAGGTCCATGCCGGGCTCGAACCGGCGTTCCTGGAAATGATACTAAGGAGTAATCAAAATCCAGTGTCCTAACCACTAGACTAATGAACCATTCAAGATTCGACGTTATGGTAAGTTTGACATCAGACTTGCTTATATAGCGTGCTCCACAACGGACATATCATTGGCGCAAACGGACTCGACCACTGCAAACTCCCCTGATAACGTTTTTCAACACAATAGCGGGATTTTCCACTCGCGCAGTATGTTATTCTACTTTTTTGCGCTCGCTATCGGGCCAAAATCCTCAAGCGAAACGTAACCGACAACTCGCCTTTCTTTTTTTTTATCTCCCGGGCTTTCCACGTGGCAATGACTGTTTTCATGATTTTTTAGGTCATGGTATTCTCATATGAAATCTCTCGCAGCAGGAATGCCTATTTTGGAAGGCGACCTGTTAGCAGTACTGTGTTTATTTTGTTGGCTGTTCCTTCTTTTCCCGGAACATATGACGTGTAATTCGGAGCCTCACAAGTTCGCCTTCATCCAGTCAGCCCCCCTCCTTTTACATCACCGAATCTCCTAGATCCAAGATGCAACGCATCTCGAGTTTCGTATCGGTACCTGTGCGTCGGAGAAATGACTAAATCGTTCGACTAAGTGCTATTTTCCTGGCGATTTTCCACATCTCAGAACTCTGTTTTTCTGTCGGGCAACCGTTTTACCGCGTCTGACCTGCGCCTATGGCTGCCAGATTAGGAAGGATGCCCTTATTGGTCAATCGCACCTTCCACCACTTCTTCTTGGCTGCTGGGAACGGACTAGCAGGTCGCATACTCCGTATCCGCGCGGGGTAGCGTGATCGGGCCCGGCATATTTCGCTTGGTGCTTGCCATCTCGTGCAGCCATAGTAGCAGCGGGTGCTTGGTACCTGCCCGTTGACGAACAAGCTCCGAAATAATTTCGCTGCGATGGCGGAGCTGTGACTCTTCTTTTTCCTAGAGTGGACTTTGTACCTATCTAATTCGTGATATATCGTCTACAGTAGCCATCTCGTCCCCTTTTGCCACTCCACACCTCCTTGACATTTGACAGCTTGTCGATATCTCGAAAGGATTCTTCCGCTTTCAGTCAAGTTTCCCCTTTGAGGCTATTTCGTTGCCCGACATTGAGACTTTGTTCTGCGTCATAGGACCCTGTTTTCATTTTTATTTTTTTATTTTTTTTCCTCTTTTTGGGTCTTTTTGCTTGCCCGAGCTATCTATTGTGCTCTTTTTGATATATAAGAATGAAGCCGTCCCCAGCTATCATGTCGAGATGGGGTCTGGCTCGTCTCCAGACATCTTCCATCCTCTGTTCCTTTTCAGTGAAAACTGCAAAGTCCAGCCCGATAATACGCACAATGGCAACGACCTCCAAGCCCTACGGCAAGACGCCGCGCATCAACGGCCAGCGGCTCATTGACTCGATCCACGATACTTGCAAATGGGGTGCTGCCCACCGCTACGGTGACCACCCGACCGAGACGGGCATGGCCCGTCTTGCTCTGGACGACGACGACAAGCGCGTCCGGCTGTGGCTCAAGGAGCAGGCCGAGGCTCTCGGCTGCAAGGTGTCGGTCGACCAGATGGGCAACATGTTTGCCGTCCGTCCAGGCCGCAACAATGACAGCGCGCCCGTCTTTTTCGGCTCGCACCTCGACACCCAGGCCACCGGCGGCCGCTACGACGGTATCCTCGGTGTCCTTGCTGGCCTCGAAGCCCTCCGTACCATCCACGACCAGGGCATTGAGACCAACGGCCCCATGGGTCTTGTCAACTGGACAAAGTGAGTGTGGGGAGCCTATAGTCATCTTGGTTTATATGTTTTTGCTTTTTTTTTTTTTTGCCCCTCTGTGGCTGCTAACACGATCAGTGAGGAGGGTGCACGCTTCCCCATGATCACCATGGCGTCGGGCGTTTGGGCGGGCGTGACGCCCCTCGAGGATGCATGGAACTGCAAGGAGTCGCCCACGGCTGCGGCCGTCTACGGCAACACGGACTCGCCCAAGACGGTCAAGCAGGAGCTCGAGCGCATTGGGTTCCTGGGCGAGATGCCCGCTTCGCACACGGCCATGCCCATGGCGGCACACTTTGAGCTGCACATTGAGCAGGGCCCCGTGCTCGAGGACGAGGAGCTCAAGATTGGCGTCGTCGAGGGCGCGCAGGGATACGCGTGGTACGAGGTGACCGTCCGCGGCAAGGACTCGCACGCCGGCACGACCCCGCTCAACGCGCGTCGGGATGCCATGCTGGCCGCCGCCAAGATGATTGTCGTTGGCAACGAGGTCGCCTACGAGTTCAACAAGGAGACGGGCAACGGCGTCGTCACCACGGGCGTCATCCGCGCCGAGCCCGGCACGCCCAACACCATCCCCCACACGGCCTCGTTCACGCTCGATATCCGCCACCCCAAGCCCGGTGCCGTGGCCGAGATGGCCGCGCGCTGCCGCGAGCGCTTCGCCAAGATCGCCGCCGAGGACTCGGCACGCGGCGTCCAGGTCGACTGGGTCACCCTCTCGGACAACACCCCTGCCATCTTTGACAAGACGTGTGTCGCTGCCGTCGAGGCTGCCGCGCAAGAAGAGACCGGCCCGGGAAGCGAGCTGCACAAGACGCTGGGCCTCGCTCGGTCGTCGGACGCCATGCTCTACCGCAGAATCTGGAGCGGTGCTGGCCACGACAGCTGCAATGTCAACAAGCACTACCCGACGGCCATGGTCTTCACGCCCACTCGTGATGGCATGAGCCACACGCCCAACGAGTACTGCAGTCCTGAAGACTGTGTTCTGGGTGCCCAGGTCCTGCTGGGTGCTGCTCTCCGGTTCGATGCTAACCGGGCATGAATGGAATGATATGAATTATTGCTAGTGTCAGAGTTAAACAAAAATTAAACGAGCACGGGTCTGGTACACAAACCGTGCTGACTTTTGAATTCTGCTCTTGAAATGAAAAATGAATGAAAAAAAGGGGAAGCGACAGTGCAAGACTCAGAATGTGAACAGTGTTACCAGCTATTCTGATGATGATAATAATACTGGCAGATTTACTTTCCGACTTCCATCGTCCCGGGTGCAGCTTCCATCTTTCTCCAGAGCCGAGCTTCCATCTATCCCTCTGTTGAGATTTGACCCTCACACCCCTACCTTGACACTAGACATTTTATCCTCCGAAGCAGAAACGCTTCTGTCTGCCTGCTTGTCAGAACGTACGTCGTATAAACGACGATCCCCGGCACCTTTTCGCGAAGGCCGATCCATCGCATGGTAGGGCTTTGCCCTCAAAGAACGAGCACAATGGCCCCGACCTCTCATGCCACGCAAAATATGTTTTGCAGGCACGTTTTTATTCGGTCGGTGTCCAACGGGCTGTTTTTTCTGCGCGGCCTGGACGGCCGGGTCCCTGTTTCCAGCCTTGCTCGACGCACCAGATGCTGCTTGTGATTGGCTGCTGGATTGCGACCGCCGAGATTTCACTGCGTGTTGTGCGCGATATTTCCATGCCGCCACGTTGCGTCTGGAGTTATCCTCTCTTTCCATCTCCATGTGCTGTTCTAGTGCCTGTGTGATGATTCTCTGGTGTGGCTCGATACAGCCCCTGCATCCTCTGTATCCCTCGGCTGACGAAACGGCCATCCTCATCATGTGCTGCGAGGCAACGTCGGCGCGCACCTCGGCTATATGGGCACGGTTCTGGGCATCCAAAAGTCTCCGGGCGTCAACCTCAAAGATCCTTTCCACGGCCTTGGATGCGTGTGAAGTGGTCAAAAGAAGTAGCTGGCGATCGCGAGACTCCTGCGCCGTCTGGATCAGACCGTGGATGTGCAGCTCAATCAACTTTTGAAGCGCAATGCAAGGGCTCCTGTAGTCGTTGATGAGGCCGCTTCGAATATGCCCAAAGAGGCGAAAAACAGTTTCATGCGTCATGCCGTAGGTTATGATGCTCTTTCCCCAAGACTGAAATGTTTTTTCGTCGGGAACGCGAGACAACTCGGCCAAGTCGCCCTTTTCTCCTTCTGGCGGCCTGGCGGCGACAAATGGAAAATGGTGACCATAGTCTGCGACGGTCTTGAACTTTTGCGTGCCAGAGCTTTCTCCTCTTCTCTGGTTCTCTACCGGCTCGTCGGTGAGTTCCCCGCTCTCGGATGATATATCGGTGGAGCTGCCAGCATCGTCGGAAGGCGAATCAAAGATCGCATCGCCGCCACCGCCAGCTTTGTCCGAGTCGTTGATGACTTTTGGCACAGTATGGCTTTGGCTGTGACGTGCTACATTTTCCTCCACATCATGCGGACAGCAAATAAAGGAAGCGATAAAGTGAATGAACCTGTGGGCGATGGACAAGTCACCGTTGAAGGGTAGATGATGCTTGCAGCGGTCGCCGCGGCAAAGGTGCCACGTTTCTCGCGGCATGCGTTCCGGGTAGATGACTGTTCGATGGGGGTGCATCTGAACCCACAGACTCCAGATGGCTTGTGCCTTGGGCCAGATGAAACCCATATGCGTGAGCGTGTTGACAGAGACAACGTGGCAGGGGATGCGTGTCATGTGGCGAATGTCGTCGGGCGTGCGTGGTCCCTTCGACATTGCATGCTGCCGAAGAATGGCATCCGTCGTCATGTATTCCGTATCGGAATGGTGCAGCTTGCGGATCGGAATGAAGAACTATCCATCCTCTGTCTCGCGGCCGAGCCGGCAATCGACAAGGGAGAGCTTGTCGAGCGGCGTCACTGTTGAGATTTCCGACATGACGGCGGTGCTAAATGGGAATAGCTATTCGTGGTGACAATATTTTTATCGATGATGGTCGGTGGCGATGTAGCAAGAGGCTTCTGCATGATATAGTTGTTGGATGAAATATCAAAGGTCGGGTGGAATCGACCAGCTGTGAGTTGGCGAGAAAGATAAATAAACAAGACGCTGGTCGCGGCTTCTCTTTTTGGACGAGAGATGTAAGTGGAAAGTGCGCCGGGGAAACCCTATCCCAGCTCCCCGTATGTTTTGATAGCAAAACGGTTAAATATTACGCGACAAATAAACTCGGAGAAATTGGCTTCGTGGAATTGACTACCGGTCATCTATTAGAAAAAGATTCACTCAAAATGAAAGGGACTCGTATCACTGCAGGAGTCTTGAGGCTGCAAATTATTTGCAAAACAGAAGGCCCTCAAAGTCTGTAGGGCGAGCTAGTCGTTCATCAAACAGGTAATAGCCACTCGCCTTCGTGGCTCAATGGTAGAGCGTTGCACTCGTAATGCAAAGGTTCGCGGTTCGATTCCGCGCGGAGGCATTTGATTTCTTTTTTTGTACTCCTTTTCACTTCTTACCTAGGCCAGTTTTTAAGGTGCATTTTTTAAAAAAAAAAAAAAAAAAAAAAAAAAAAACAGCAGCTGCATATGTTTGTCATTTGGACTGTATTTATCCATCGTGCACTGCAGGAATGTATTGCGTGAAAGGCAGGGTTTTATCAAATTATCATGTTGGATAGTTCTTTTCTTAGGGGTATCGCAGTGGTCGAGAAAAAGCTGTGTGGGAATGGATGAGAACGTACATATCCGGGGAGCCTAATACAACGAAACAGATGAACGAGACTGTGGTCACTCCTTGCGGCAGCAGAAAACATGGCATGATTGTGACGAACAGGGGAGAATGAGGAAGATGGTGTGGACAGTTGGTTCGGGGCAGTGGAGATACCATTCTGGCCAATCACATGTATAGTTTCAACGTCATCTGCGTTGGCGGCCGCAGACATGGCCTCTCAACCAGCGTTGCATACATACATGGTGCATATAAGCCTGCAGACTGTGACCAAGTATGACCATTCGTAGCAGTGCAGGGATGTTTTTATGAGAGACCATTCAGAAGGCAGGATTTGAGGCGACGGGCGGGCATACGACAGTGGCGCCGAGGCATTTAAGCATAATGCCTTTACGGCCAGGCTGGCAGATGTCAATATTATTATTGTAACATCTATGAAACTCGCTTCATAACGGGGTGATATTCCTCGACGCGCCATTTATGCACGGATATGCATGCAGGTGCTCTCCCGATAGGCCGAGATGCCCCCGGTAGGCGATCAATGTGGCCTGAATAGCCGCCTTTCTCTTTTGTCCTTCCTCTTTCTTTTTCACATATACCTCTGTCCCGCCTGCCATCGCTCTGTCTCGTATTTCCAGCTTCACGATCATTGTTTGCTCAGTATCTTCGACACACTCCTTCAACATGCAGTCTCAAATACCCTTCCGTCCAGCTTCATTCGCTGCAGACGGACACGTTTCGCAGGTCTTCCCCTTCGCCCCGGAACAACAAAATCTCACACGGAATACACGTCCCGGCGATGTCATTGAACTTACCGACGAAAGCGAGCTCGTGCCGCCTGCGAGCTCGCCTGCCGTTACGATACCAGTGCAAGGCAAAGGTCGATGGTCAGGCCACCAAGGCCATCACAGCGAGGTCGAATGGGACGCTATGCGTCCGGAGATCACACGGCTCTACATTGATGAGAAGTACACCCTTGCCAATGTCATGAAGCACATGGAGCACAATCACAACTTCTCTGCAAGGTAACTTTGATTTATCCGACGAGTCATGTAGGGCACGGCAATGCTGACCAAATATTAACAGTGTCAAAATGTACAAGACGCATATCACCCGGTGGAATCTGTCCAAGAACAGGAAGCGCGCCAAAGCCTTTGTGGTCTACGGCCCAGAGCTGCCATCCCAGGACTTGCCAGGTCGACGCCCCATTTCTAGCACTTGCGCTCAGAAGAGCACTATTTGGACACCAACTCCCTCGGAATGGAACGATTACTGCAAAGTCCAGAGCTTTTTCACGCCTTCTCTAGCTACCAAGCCCGACGCAGAGATCGAACTCGTCGCCAAAGTCATGCGCAGAAATTTTGAAACGCTCGTTACCATGCTCATCAGCCATGCTGTTGATTTCAGCTACGACAAGAATCTGAACAGCATCCCTGTGTATTCAGACACTCCAGCTTCCTCCTACTCTGTGATATATTCATACAAGTCTACAAGCGGTCCACATGAGCCTGTTCTTGTTGTAGATATCGCCGAGTTGAACGATGAGTATCAAAACATATATTTCCTCGGTTTTGCCACATATTCTATAGCCTATATGTGTCTCATATTTCATCTACGTGCAAGGGATTATCCGGACGATAATCAAGAAAGCGCTGCTCTTTATCTACTGGAAAAATACCGGGTACGCAGTAGAGATGTACACAACGCTTTTGGCAACTATTTGGCAGAGTCTATGGAGTTACATGCCGATGGCATGCGCCATGCACTCCCAAGGTTTTGGGATATAGTGTGCCTTGTCGAGTGGGTTATCTGGGACTATCTCAAGTATGAGTTTTCTAAAATTGCCACACCACGCATATTCGATACGTTGTGGATAGAGAAACGTTTTATGCTCCAGCTTTACCCCAACCGTATACTTGGTAGAAGCCCATATCTTCGTTTTGATGGAGCCACGACGTTCTTTCTTCCCTACGAAGCCTAGGTAGTCTCAATATAAGTATAAAACATTTTGTCTTGTCAGAGCTGAACCACTAGTTCATTGTGTCAAATTAAACTTGGCGGTAAATATAGAAACCGAAAAAAGTAAGATCTTATCGCAAAATAATGCACGCAGTCGTGAAGAATAACACTATAGCTGTTCGATACTTGAATGTTTTTTTACTGTGGCTAGAGGCACTTATGGCATGCTTACAGTTGAGACTGCTGGTCAGAAGATCCGACGGAGGCTATTTCCTCGTTACTCTATTCGTTATTCTCATATGTAGCTTATGGCTCATTTGCAACATGCCCAATCGAAAATTCATCTCCATGCGCTTCCTAAAGTGAGCACACCACCACAAGCAGGCGAACATTTCATTTTGCTCTTCGCATCTTGGTTTCGCTTTCGTCCCTGAATTTACTTCGTATAAAACTAACAGGCAATAACTGTTTTTGTCCGCCTCCAAGCTTCCATTTCAGCGCATGAAAAAATCATATTGAGTGCAGCAGGACATACCCATACATGCATGCATGTCCTTTACAGGGATAGTTCCCGATAATCCGTAAAGCCATATTTCCTGAAACTTCAAAATAGGCGCCGGCCGTTATCACGACGCAACCCAAAGTGACCATGAAAATAGATGCAGGCAGCGTCACAATCAGGCGGCAGCAGCTGTTGGCGCTACGCAAATCACGAAAACCAAAATGTCCAGACAAGATGTCTATTTATGGTATGTCATAAGCGGGGTACTTGCTCTTCGAAAAAAAAAAATATTTGGGTAGTTGTGTATACCATAAAATGTATCCCGTTTGGCCATTTTTCTCTTTTCTCGTGTTTATTCTTCTTATTCTTCTTTTTCTTTTTTTTTTCCTTTTCTTTTCGTGCATCTCTCATGCTCTCATATTGCTTACACAAACTACCAACCCCTTGGATTGTCCCAATAAAACTTCCTGCCACTTGTCACACTCTTCATCGCATCTGATATCCAAAATGGAAAATAACATTGAATACGCTTTTTCTAGCAGCACGGCAACCACACCCCAGGATTCTCCCCAGGAGCTTGTCCTTCTGCCGCGCAACCGATGGATGCACCATGAAGGGCATCATTCCGAGGCTGAATGGGATACCATGCGCCCCATCATCGAGCAGCTTTACATTACGGATAGGCACAAGCTTGCCGCAGTGAAGAGCATCATGGAGTCATCGCACAAGTTCAAAGCGACGTAAGCAAGGCCTATCGTATAAACATCCCAACTCTTCTAGCGCGGCCAGGAACCAAATGTACAAGAAGCATTTTTCGAAATGGGGCATTTCAAAGAACACGAAGCGCTCAGCGGTCACCAGAGACAACGCACAAGCATCACACGAAACGGCTATGGTCAGAAGGAGCACAGGCAGCATCACAAAGCGTGCTCAAAGACAAAGATGGCAACCGAATGCTAGACAGCTACAAGCCCTCTTTGACACACTTAATTTCTTGACCTGGTCGATCAACTACGCCGATGACCTACCCTTGCAAATCATTCTTCCTAGCATCAAGCTCTGGATGAACGCAGAGATTGAAAACATTGGCTTTATGCTTTCCACTACTGTCGGTGATGGCGACCGGATGGTAGATCCTGGTAGTGGAGATCTACCAAGAATGCACCCGGGAGATTCCCGCGACAAATCAAGCCAGCTGTCCAAACCCAAACAAACTATTGATCTGGGATATCTCCCCGAGCGCCTGTATGTGCTTGATGTGCTTGGACGTACGGTAAATCACTTTGTTTACAGAGAAAACGGCCAACTCGGACATCGCGACGGGAACAACGCGCACTTTAAGCCAAGTGTCAAGGAGGCGATACGCAGAATACAGTGTCGCACTGCAATTTTCGAAACGAACCACCCATTTACTGTCATTATTCAACAGCTCGATTATCTCCAGAGCCGTCACATGAAAAATGAGTCCGACAACGATGGCGGAATACAACTAGCTGTAGCTCATGCCGTCAATACGACATGGCGGGCAGTCATGGAGACTGTATTCGAGGCTTCACGCCGACTGCCTCCTAGTGATGTTCGAAGCCGGCTCGATCTTCGGACACGTCCTGCGCTTAAAGACAAGCCAGAGTTCTCTAGGATTGCAATGGTGTCTTAATCTAAACGAGCTGGGCTATTTGTATTTTAGGCTTCTTGGGGGAAAATATGGCATCATAGTTTGCAGATCTGAAGATACATATGGCTATCTATGCTAGGTACAATATGAATCGAGTTTAGCCATGGATACCTCTCTAGACAAAACAAAATAAATGCATGTACCTTGTCCCGCTGTTCATAATCTGCGCCGTTTATGTATGCACTTTTGCATTAACGGTGTAAAGTTACATTGTTTGCATCTGACGTATATGTCATTTATATGGTATAGAAATCCTTGTACAACACCCCCTATGTAGTAATGAGGTGCAACCTGCTTCTGATATTGGCAGGTTTTTGCCTCTTCTCGTCTTGTGGTCATAAAAACTGCATTAGGTAGAGCTACAAGGTATCGAGCATAAGGACTTAAGCAGCCAATGTAGTAACTCTATGTGGATAATTCCTTTATTGGTCCGTAAGCTTAATCAATTGCTCCGTATCCCCTATTCCATCAATCATCACAAGTCATCGGGCCATTTTGGTTGTAGATCTCCCTTCCCCAACAGTGCATCACTTTCTGGCAGCCCTCTTGCGGCGGCACTCGCTAAATATGGCAAAGGCAACCCATATGGTCCATGTAACGACGGCGACGGCGATGTAGGCAGCCTTGAGCGTCCATGGTGCACCAGCCAGATGCAACCCCAGCCCACCATTGATGATGCCTGCCGTGATGCCGATACGGCCGTTCCACAGGTGCAGATAGGACCAGACGGTGCGGCGGCCGAGAGCCTTGAATCGTGCGTGATGAATATATCCAAGCAGCGGCTGAAGACCGAGGGAAGCAAGCACAACGAGACCGAGAATGGGGTGTGCGTTGGCTCGAGGATCGGAAAAGAGGTTGTTGGCAAAGGGAAACGTCTTGATAATGTAAATGCCCAGGGCGGCAGCGGCTGCAAAAATCAAAAAGGCCGCGATCTGAAGGAGGGCATGGACCCAGATGGCTGCCTTGCCGGGAACGAGCCGCATCAGCACAGCGCCGAGGGGAAACAGAATAACGAGGGCCGTCGAGGCAAGGATGCCGTGGATGCTGCGGTAGTGGATGGCCTGCTGGACGGTTCCAAAGAAGCCCTGTGGGAATCCATTGCCAAACTGGCCAGTGCCGCTGCCACTTCCATCGCCGCCTCCTCCAAAGGGGTTGTTGTCGCCTCCAAACGGAGACGCATCGCCATCAAAGGGGGATCCGTTCGGAAAAGACATGTTTTTGGTTGTGGTCGGGGTATGTTGCAGATCAGTTTTTCTATTGTTGCCAAAGATGCCAGAGTGGATGGGGTCAGGTTTAAATCTCAAATGAGGAGTTCCATATTAAATAGACATTTCATCAGGGCCCTTCCGTCGCACAGCAGGATGAAAGCATGACGACGACGGCCGCGCACATATGTGGCAGTGTATTTCGTGGTATTAGTGATGGCAGTGGTCAGACGAACGTTTCACGAAATGTGTCTCTTTGTCTCTGCATTATTGTGTACGCTGTATCACGATATTGTGGGAGGACAGTTGTTCGTCGCTGGAAAGGCAGCCATCGGACATTGATTGGGGAATGCGGTGCCTTGGCTGAAGTGACCGCTGCCAGCTTGCTTTATAAAGTGCAGTTGGTAATGAGCATGGAAGAAATTTATGTTTACATGTATCGGTTAAGACATTCTTTTGTGTATTTAATGCACTTACTCGGGAGGTACCTACTTCGGTACGTCGATAACTTGTTTTCACAAATATATATATGATATGGTAGATAGAATCTCAGTGGGTGGCTTGTGGTCTACGAGTGCTTAACTTTTTCCTACTATTTTCCAGGGAATAATATGCGTAGATTCTGGCCTTTTATACGGCCGTACTCATATTTATTATAATAATGTAGTTCTGTGTTTTGTCATGTTTTTTTCTTTGTTTTTTTTTTTTTTTTTTTTTTTTTTTTTTTTGTTTTGG